>CM052134.1:14329287-14397248 GCA_028454255.1 Halictus ligatus
GCATCTTGTAGTTGACGAAAACAATTTTCATTCGGTTCCAGTACCGTGTAGTTGATAAAGAAAATTGTTATTGGGTTCTAGTACCATGCAATTGACGAAGAACATTCTCATTTCATCAGCAACTCGTACAAATAATTTCAAAAGTCTACACGGGTCCTGTTAACTGGTTAATAAAAGGGTTGAAACTCTTCTAAGGCGATGTTTATCAGATATTGTTAACGAATGGTGGGTTTCGCGTTAGTACGCCGAAGAATCGTCAGCGACCGTCGGTCAAAAACCGCACCAGCATCTTGTAGTTGACGAAAACAATTTTTATTCGGTTCCAGTACCGTGTAGTTGATAAAGAAAATTGTTATTAGGTTCCAGTGCCATGCAATTGACGAAGAACATTCTCATTTCATCAGCAACTCGTCAAAATAATTTCAAAAGTCTACACGGGTCCTGTTGACTGGTTAATAAAAGGGTTGAAACTCTTCCATGGCGATGTTTATCAGATATTGTTAACGAATGGTGGGTTTAGCGTTAGTACGCCGAAGAATCGTCGGCGACCGTCGGCCAAAAATCGCGTAACCTCTGATCCCAGCGGATTCGCTGGTCGTAAACGGGAAAAGTGGGGAAAGTGTGTAGGCAGGAAAGGAAAAGAGAGTCGTCGATGGATCGTCGGTAAACATTTCTGTGCACGCGGTAAACGGGCCGGCACGCTTTCTTCCCACGCGACGTTTCTTACTCGACTCGTGGCTCGATCAATAACGGACGAGGTGGATAGAGAGAGAGAGAGAGAGGGAGAGAGAGAGAGAGGGTAGGAGAAAGGCAGATACTGGGGGAGAGAGCAAGAGGGAGGAAGGGAGACGGAGAGAAAGGGTATCGATTGGTCGAAGCAACAATTATTACAAACCGATGCTCCGGCGTGCGTGGAACGCAATAATTAACGCGTTCCCGCGCGAAACGCTATCGTTTAGCCGAGTTAACGTGATTAAATTAGAACGAACGAGCGGAGGTTCACCTGTCTCTCTGCGTACGCACCCCCGAAATCCTTGGGCCCTTGAAAACCGACACGCTCCCTCGGACCCGGTAACGCGGACAATTAGTCGCGAATATTCAACGGCATTATCCGATCCCGAGGCACTAATAGTCTGCGGAGACTTTCCGGAGAGAACGCGCAGACTCGCGACAACTTCTACGCGATGTCTCTCTCTCTCTTCTCCTTCATCCCCCCCGCCGCCACCCCTCCGGGGTGAATTTGGTTCTAGGACCCGGTTTTCGGACCATTAAGGTAACAGCCCTTCGCAGAAATCGAATTTTCGAAGGTCCATTTAGATCTCGGCCACTCGAAAAGTCCGAATTATTTCCTGGTGATTTACGGAGCGCAACTAATTAGGTTACGCGGACGGTACATTGTAGATTTTGAACGTTTGCAGAGGTATCGCCGTTTGCGGACCGCACTCCGATTGTTTGCCGCCCGGTCGGAGTTTGTTTCAAGTGTGATCGCAATTTTGACGATGTAATTCTGAAGGCGAAGAAAACAGAGTTCGTGAAGAATGTCATTTCTTTCGTAATCAGGGTTTTAGAACGTTTTTTGTCACTGCTCGTAAGGTTGAAGAATTTTGTGGCACGCTGAATCCCAAAGAAATATTTTATGTACGGAATAAAATTCGTATATGCACAGTTGTTTAAACTGCAGACATCGAGGACCAAAGAAGGGGTTGATTCGAGGGTGGTTGGTGTGAGAAAGAAATTTAGAAAAATTGTTCCCCTGATCTTCAATATACTCTAACATTGTATACATTTTTCCGTGGCCGAACAGTTTCTTAAGCAACAATTTTAAGAACGAAGGAGGGGGTGGCTTTGCGAATGGAGGGTTGTGACGTTCGAAAAATTCTATGCCATTGTCTAACATCATACACACATTTCTAAGGAGCATGAACAATTTCATGAACAGCAATTTCACGAAGGAATTAGGGGTGTGTGTGTGCGAGAGTGAGGGGTGGTTCGCGCACGGTGGTCCAAGATTCGAAAAATCGGTGTAAATGATTGGTTCGTTGGACAGGAAGCGACTAGTTTTTTTTTTCCTCGAGTTCCATCTCGAGGTTGTCTGTTCCTTTCCACCCCCCGTGACACGTACGCAACCCTCTACCCACCCCTATTCCCCTTTTCTCTTCAGGCGCGGTGCACAGTGGCTGTCAAGGAATAATCACGATCCTCGTGCCGATAGTGTCCTGTATTTCCAACAATTGATACGGCTCTTTCTCTCTCTCCCTCGCTCGCTCTCTCGCCCTCTCTTTCCCGTTTTCTCTCTTTCTCTCGCGGCCGCTCGCTCCGTCTAGCCATCTCTTTCCGTCTCTCCTTGTATAGAGAAACTGGTATCCCGCAGACAGTGGCGGGAACCTTCGTTTCGTTGCGTTACACGCGCTGAATTACACCCAGACAGGATATCAATACGAGTGCGGTTCCTTAAACGTCACCCCGTGCCGTGTCCGCGAGAATTGCACGATTTGAAATTCCCGCCATTTACCTCCACGGCCACCCTCCGTTCTCCTAACGACGCTCCGAACTATGTTCCACCTCCAGCCTCCGAAAAAATAGAAAAATTACTGAACAGAGCTTGGATTCGCTAAAAAACATTACAACGCGTACAAATATGGAGCACACACACTGTACACACTTATTGTTAGTTAGCCAATTACAGAAACAAAATTATAGTTGCATCCGCGTGAACAATCACTCCGTTCAAAAATTGCCCACCTTCAAATTGTTGTAACTTCCTTGGAAAGCGACGTAGCATAGTCGTTCTGGTCTCGTTTTAAAGCTTGATCCTTCTGCTTTCGAACCCGGTTATTTATTTCTCTGAACAATATTTTTTACAATGCATAAAGGACGAGAAAGTGAACACACATTTTTGTTTCGAAAATTTTGCCAATTCAGACGTTCGTACAGGAGTCAACAATTTTTTTTAATGAACGAAACTAACACAGGTTTGAAGATTGAAGTCTCAGCTTTGAAATGAGCCCTCGGTGGTCGCTGTACGATTTTTTTTCGCCGAGCAATTAAAGATTGAATGAAAAGTGTGCCGCCGACATTCCTGTATAATTCCCGTATAATTTAACAACTTGAACAACGTAAACAAATATTTTCCAACGAATCGCACAATCGCCCCTAAATATCAAAGAACGAAGACCCTCGAAGCAAATTAATTACTTCATTCACCGGTGCCTCCCGGTGAATTCAACGGCAGCGAAATCGCGAAGGTAGATCGATCGCGATCGAGCATCGATCGGGCTTAAATTTTGTATCAACTCCGAGCTCCGAACGACTGTTTTAAACGCTACTATACGATCGTTGTTTTTCCAGGAACGCGCGGCTTCAAGTGTCCACCGAATTACCCAGAAATTCCCGCGGCGGCACTCGGCGGTAATTAAATCTCTCGTAATGCCGCGGCTCCAGTGGCTTAATTTCATTTCTTCCCGCCGTTGACTTCCCCCGCGATCTTCCTCCCTCGATCCCCGTCGATCTTCCCGTCCGATTCTACCGCGGATAACGAAATTCCTTATCGCGATTAATTCTCTGCCAATTTGTCGTCCCCGCGGCCATTTTTGCGGCGTTAATTCCATTCGACGAATGTCGTCGTTTCGGATCGGCCATTAAATCGCCTGGATGCGAATCTCGTGGATTCATAGATCTTCGGACTCGTTGAAATCTATTGAAAAAAGCCTTCGTCTTCGTTGAAACGCATTAAACCCTTGCACTAACATTTAGTTAGTGAGTAGAACGTTCGCATTGTTCATGATTTGTGAAAACATTATAGTGGAAGATTTCGACGTAATAGATAGTCGCAAATGATTAGAATTTTATATGGAAACCAAATTTTAGAATTTTAGAATCTAGTGAAAGATGCGGACATAATAAATAGTCACAAATTAAGAATTTTATAATTCTGGAATTTTATAATTTAGCGAAAGATTTGGGCATAATACATAGTCACAAATGATTAGAATTTTAGAATTTAGTGAAAGATTTGGGCATAATAAATAGTCACAAATGATTAGAATTTTATATGGAAACCAAATTTTAGAATTTTAGAATTTAGTGAAAGATTTGGACATAATAAATAGTCACAAATGATTAGAATTTTATATGCAAAATATTTATTATATGCTTTTTTCACATGCAAACCAGGAAAAGTAATTTAACTGAAGATATTGTCGTGCTTATTCTCAAGTCTCTGAATTTCTAAGAACAGGAATGGATGTAATTAATTTTTAATTTGTTTCTATTTTGCGGAGAATTTTTATTTTGCATAAAAATCCACAGTCCGGAGATATTTGATTGAAGATTAAGAGTTTTCAGGCCCCCGGAAGAGCGTCGGGGTGCGAGTGAATTGATCGATGATTTTTTAGAAGATGAGAGAAAGAAGGGGTTGGGATAATCGAGCGGAAAATAGAAACGGAACGCGAGAAAGATCGAGCGGCGTTAACTGGGCTAAGGTCAATTCGCGAACTATTTGGCATAGTTCCAAAGAGCCGAGGAATACGCTCCGACTCGATTTTCCCTTTTCCTCGGCGGACGTCCACGTTATTTCCATATTTATCCGGCGATCGAATCTGAAGGGTAGATCCGCTCTACCCGCGGGCGAACCGCTCCGACAACACTCATTCTCCTCCATACTGTCGGAAGACCGAATGATTTCACGCTACGCAGAGTTTTTAGCTACTTTGACAGGTTATTACAGTATCGAAACCCTAAGTAGTCCATCTAAAAAAGTATTCATAAAAATCCTCGTTTAAGAATGCATTTCGTAAACTTCCTTTCTGCATTTTCGGAACGTATTTCATAAATTTTAATGACTTTGTCAGCGTGATCTTGTCGCAATGAACACATAGAAATTTTTATTAGAAAAATATTATTATATGTTTATTCGGAAAAATATTATTTTCACTCTCGTTCTTACAATTCATAAAAATGCTCGTAAATGTCGTTTCTGCATTTTCGGAACGTATTTCATAAATTTTAATGACTTTGTGAGCATGATCTTGTCGCAATGAATGCATAGAAACTTTTATTAGATAAATATTATTATCTGTTTATTCAGAAAAATATTATTTTCGTTTCTTCAATTCGATTTTAAGGAAACATGTCCGAGAGACTTGGATGATTGAAAGTGCGCCTGGAGGAATGATCGACACTATAAATTAAAAAAAATATATGAGCATGTTCTTTAAGGTTTTGTCTACAAAATGAGCTTTGATTCAGGATGAAATCTTCAAAATTGACGCAGCAGTGAGCTGTCGAAGGTAGCGTGTACAGATTACGTTGAATCATTTTCTTTTATTTCTGCGGTGGACGATTATTGGTGAGTGTAGCTATAATTACGAACAACTTAATTCTTCAATAAGATCCTAGTCTTCGAAACAATGGTTTAGACACGTTGGCCGCTGAATCGCAACCCTAAGAGGGCCAAAGAAAATCGTTTCACCCTTCCGCAGCCGAGGAATCGTAATGAAGTTTGCTTTCCGCAAATATGTTACGACAGAAATTAATATTCCGCCGTGAACGTGAAACTGTGCCAGCCATACACGATCGACGGGTCGGTGAACATACTAAAGAGCAAACCAAGAGCTATAAAACGACGTATCACACAGATAAATCGACAGCGATAGCAACACAAAAATAAAACCGCGACGAAACTTGCGGGAACTCGTTAAAACGAGGAGGACGTATATCGGTAGGCTAGCAAAAATAATAAGAAATGGAAAACAGAAGAAATTCAAAGCAACCAAGAAAAAGAGGATAATCCATGGGAGAGTATAAAAAAAAAAACAAATTCGACAGCAGGACGGATAAAGAATCGTGTCAAGTGCGCGTGGTATATCTTGTTAGGTGAATAATTCGACGTGGATTTTTGTTTGTAATTGGTTTGCCGATCGCCGAGGAGTTTCTTTTTGTTGCGGGAATGGTTCAGCGAGTGTTTCCAGGTGGGACAGTGACGCGAGGTGGGACAGTAATGGCCGGGAAAGTAGAAACGTCTAAATATTAGCGGGCAACGGTGGAAATCGGAGCGCGGCGGCTCGCTCCGGTAACGTCGTTGGGAACTATGCCAAATAGTTTGCAAACCGGCGGCCGTAACTGCGACGAACCTGTCATTAAAGGAGGCATTAAAAGACAACGAAAGAACCGGGGAATGACGGCGCGGAATTTATGCGCGCCGCTGAACACTCGATACCTCGTCGAACCGTCGATATCGCCGCCATTCGATTCCGCCGCGTAAAATTCTACAATCCCCGATGTTGCTCGCTTGGCAACAACCTTCAAAATATTTCTACCGCGATATCGAACCTCTCCTCCATGCCTATCAGCTGATACCGTTCCTCGGAAAGTACTGTCCACCATTTTCTATTCCCTCAACTCCAGTTTGCACGCTTCACTTTCCTTTCTTGCCCTTCGCCGCAGCAATTCCGTAATTCTTCGATTTTTTGAAAGTTCAGAGTCTTTAGAATCGGTGGAAGTTATTTTCTAATTTTTCTATTTTGTTCTGTGCTTTTTGCTTTTCTCTGAAATCGCCCAGGGACGCCATTTTGTGGTTCTTCGATCTTACATTCGATTTTTCGGAGTGAGAGGTACTTTGAAATCAGTGGAGTTTAGATTTTAGTTTTCATTGAAATCGCTCGCAGAAGCAATTCCTTAATTCTTTGATTTTATATTCGATTTTTTGAAATCGGAGACTCTTTTAAATTAGTGTAAATTATTGTATATTTCTTCAATTTTCTTCTCTACATTTTACTTTTCGCTGAAATCGTCCACGGACGCCATTTATACTCGATTTTTCGGAGTGCAAGGCACTATGAAGTCGGTGGAAATTATTTTCTACTTCGTTAATTTTATTTTGTATATTTTACCCTCCATTGAAATCCCTCGCAGAGGCAATTTTTCATTTTTTCGATATAATATTCAAGTTTTCGAAAGTCTTTGCATCCCGGCGGCAGACTTTTCATTCAACGTTCGATAACTCGGCCGAAAAAAATCGTACAGCGCTCACCGAGGGCTCATTTTCAAGCTGAGACTTCAATCCTCAAACCTATGTTAGTTTCATCGATTAAAAAAATTGTTGACTTCCGCACAAACCTCTGAACTGGCAAAATTTCGCGAAACAAAAAAGTGTGTTCACTTTCTCACCCGTTACACATTGTAAAAAACTTTGTTCCGAAAAACGAACAACCGGGTTCGAGAGTAGAAGGTTCAACCTATAAAATGAGACCACAACGAACATTCTACGAGGTTCATTCACGAAGTTACAGCACTTCGAACATGGCCAATTTTCGGACGAAAATGAAGCGATCCTTTAAATTTGCACGGCATCGTGCAACGAAATTAAGCGAAACTCAAAGTTCGGAACGTGTAATCAATCATGTGCAGAGGGTTAATTTTGAGTTTTGAAGTAGCAGCGCTTCCCTTGAGTGAACCACGGAGCATTGCCATTGCCACGTTACCAACAAAGCCACACACGTCGTTCCCCCAGTCAAAATTCATCGAAATCCATCGGAACGTAGAGGAGACAGTGGGGGAGTAGGGAGGGGCACTAATAAGTTAGGCGAAAAGAAGAAAGGGGTCGAACCTAATCAGACAGGGTCGCGTGTCCCTGATTTTTCGCGTGCACGTGGAGAAAAACGCGGAGATAGCGTGGGTGGCGTGCGAATGAAACCAAATAGAGCCGGAGAAGGGGTGCAAGAGAGGGAGAGGGGCACAGAGAGGGAAAGAGGGAAACCAGAAGGCTGCAGGTGGGGCGGAGGGGAAAGGTGCAAGGGGTGAGTTGCAACCCCTAGCGCGCGTCAACCGCCATCGCCGGCTATCGATCCGTCTTGAATAATTTCGCGGCCGGTTCCTTCCCCCGCGCGCGGTTCGATTGCGACTACGATCGCGAGCACTTTCGAGAATGGCCATCGATATTGTCCGTTTCCTCATTAGCGTTTCCACCCCCCCGGTCGCTGGGACACAAAAATCCCAAGCCCTCCCGCCCCCGACTCCCTTTCGCAGCCCTTAACGATGCCCATTGCCTCCGAGGCCCGCCAGGCAACCAGCAAATCTCATCGGTTGATCCTTTGAACGGTGTTCCTTCTTTTGCCTCCATTTTTTTTTTCACCACGACCCTCGGAAAGGAAATACCGTGCTCCTCGGTGGAAAGTAACGAGCATATTCTGCCGCCGAGGAACGTTCTCGATGGATTGCTTCGTTTGCTATCGCAGATTCGGCGTCGTTGGATAATTTGATTCACGAGGTCATTTCGAGCAACTTTTTCCTTTGCGAAAATCCTCTCCGAGGCTTCGTTCGGGAGTTATTAACGAAAAACACGGACCAATCGGAGCGTGGCTGCGGGGGCCGGATTCCCGGCAGCCAATCCCAGCGCCACGATCGGCGGGGCCTTGCCGGCATCGGTCCGCTGCGGTCGCGCTCCGATTGGTCCGCGTTTTTCCCTAATAACTCCGTAACGAGGCCGCGGAGAACATTTTCGCAAAGGGAAAAATTACTCGAAACGACCTCGGGAATCTATACTTAATATTTTCATGCGTGTAAGTGTATGCGACGAGTAAAATCGAAGGAGCAGTAAATTTTCATCTTTGATATTTAAACTGTTACTACGTGACAAGGAATCGTACAAAGATAATTCAAGACTGAACAAAAGCAGAGGTTCAAAATTTGGTACTCCTTCAATCGTATTGTTGGACTTTGTTAAAACCACTACAAAAATTAATAACCCCGTAAATTGTTATCAATTCCTAGTGAAAAATTGTGAAATCCGTGTGAAGTCGAAGTGCAACAGTTAAAATAGGAGGAAAAATATTGTTTCCAAAGAATAATAGTGATAATACTGAATAGTTGCTATCTCGAGGACCGGTGTCAAGATGAAAAATGTAAAATCCGTGAGGTGTGGATGGATCAGAATAACTGTTAAAATTGAAGGCGGACAGCTACCGAGGACAAAGTGTTACAGTAGCTTTTCCAAGCTTGTTTCCCGGCACCCCCGGCTGGTCGCGGGGGTGAATCGGGACAGGTATCGCGGGGGTGGTGGTATCGATCAAAACGCGAGTTAAGTTATACAAGACTTACTTTAAAAATAGCCTGTAGAGTACGGCGCTGAAGGTCTGTGAAAACCAGGCGCGGTTTCTTGGGGGCGGGCTGTTGGTGTTCTGCCTGGCTCGCCATCTCGTCTTTCCTCTTGCATGCTAAAATTCAAGTCAGCTTTTAGTCGATCATCGTAACTCAGGCTCTGACAACGATTTACAAGAATTACAGTCAGAAGAAAAAAGAACAGAAGCAACCGAGGACGCGGCAGTGAAGGAAACAAGAAACCCCCCCTCCCGGAAAACTCGATTAATAACGCTCGGGGCACTATCTACATAACAATTTCTTTCGCCAACTTTTAAATTGAAAAATCTTGCCGCTAAAAAATTGATTCAGCCTCTGGCTTCATTTAGATTCCACTCCTTTTTGTAACGGAAATGATTGGCGACACTGTTTGCCTTTGAGCGAGAAGATCAAAATGGAGGCCCGATGAAAATTCTGCTCCACATCTAAACATTAATTTAAATTACGCTTTAAACGTTTTTCTTTAATTCTTTTCGTAAATTCCAATTTCTTTAATAATTGTACAAACAATGTAATTTGTTCAGGATACTGAAACGGAGAATGAGGTGCGAACAAAATGGCCTCCGAGCCTTCTCCAATCAAAAGATCACGTGACCCTGAATTTTCACAGAGAAATCATTCTAACTATAATTTCCCCTTAAAACACAAGTAACACGGTACACTTAAAAAATAATAACAAAGACCACGGTGATGCAATTAGGCGAAAAAGCCGAGAAACAGCGAAAGGCGTTACCCCCGTTTCTCGCGGGAAATTCAAATCGCAAAGACAAGTGGAGGTGCAGAAACATAAAGAAATAAATCTAGACAACACACGACCGTTTGAATAACATATAAAAGAGCAACTCTTCGATCTGCAAAAATCGATTTCCATTTCCCAAAGAATTCGGAACTGAAAAAGGAAGGAGAAGACCAGAAAACCGGAAGTTGAAGATCGTAGAGCTCGTGACCGGATGAAGATGTTTGCAGCGGGCGCGAGAACGTGCTAATTGGTAATTAGTCGTTGAAAGCCCGGTTAGAAGGAGAACTCGAATTCGATTGGCCGGTGCTCCTCCCATTAAATACTTTTTCGTCGGATTCGAATGAACCGAAGAGAAGAAAAAGAAAACCGGAAAAAGAAGTGTGAAAGAGAAGTTCGCGGGGGAGGGGAGGAAGGGGAGGGGGTTGAAGAAAAATTTCTTTCCCTTCCCCCACGACTCCCCCCACCCTCCCACCCCCCCGTAGAAGCGACGATAGTTCCAATTAAGACGCCTCTGGCGCGAACGAAAGGGAAAACGGGTTTTCAATGTAATTTAATCGTACTTACGTGCGCGTTGTGGAATCTGTGCAGCTGAAAGCAGAAAAAAAGACGTATGTGAATCGATCATGACACCAAATCGAGTCTCGACCCCCCCGCTTGCCCGACTCGAGGGGGGGTGAAAATCAATTTTCATTATTTTGCTTTTTTTTTGTTTTGGTCTCAACGTTATCTTTGACAATCGACCCTTCCGGTCGTTGGAAACAAAACTATCGTATTACTCTTTCGTCGAAGAAAAGAAACGAAAAGAATAACAAAAACATAGTGTCTCGAGTTATACAAGATACACATCGATCATAATAATA
This sequence comes from Halictus ligatus, assembly GCA_028454255.1. Classification (NCBI taxonomy): domain Eukaryota; kingdom Metazoa; phylum Arthropoda; class Insecta; order Hymenoptera; family Halictidae; genus Halictus; species Halictus ligatus. The sequence continues at coordinate 14,340,022 of CM052134.1, forward strand.
ATAATAACGATAATAATAGTAGTAGTAGTAATAATAATAATAATAATAATAATAATAATAGATAGATAGATAGATAGAAACATATGTATATGTTCAAAGGGCAATAATTAACATGTACACAAGTCACTGGAGTGAAAATAATTAGGGGTTCTGGTTGCATACCACGAATATTTCCAAACTGATATTAATATAGATATAATATGTATAATATATATATAGAATAATATGTATACTACAGCTGATAAACATCTCACTAAGGGGTACCAAAAAAACGGCAGAAAAGTGGGGGTTGGTCTTGGGGCTTGGGTCTATGGCAAAAATTGGGTGTCTATGGGGTTTTGTGGACGGGGTTTTACGGGGGGGGGGGGGGGGGGGCGGGGGGGGGGGGTGGACGGGGGGGGGGGGGGGTGGGGGGCGGACGTGTGACGATGCAAGAGTGTCGAGAGATGCATTCCCTTGGAGAAGCGAGAGTCTTTTTGGTTTTCGCTGTGTTTATTTTCGTGTCTTTCGAGTGAGTGGTATATATGTGCTGGCTTGTTTCGAATCTGAGTGGTATTTATGTTTTGTTTTCTTCTTTTTTTATGCTTTTTTTTGTTGTTTGTTCGCCCAACCCGCGTCCCTCTCTATTTTCTTTTTTTCTTTTTTCATGCTTTCTCCCAGCGCCGGTTTCTCTTCTCGCTCGTCCCGCGTTGCGTTGTCGTTGGACGAGCTCCAACGAGCAATCTTTCCAGCGGGGGGAAAAAAAGAACCGACGAGGATTTAAACCGTGCCGCCGAGAGAGTAGACGCGAACTCGCAAAATTATACGGCCCATTAGGGTTGCTTTATTTTTTTCCAAAGGGGAAGCACCGACACTGAGCTTTTAATTGGCTGCTCGCGCCGTTCCGCCATGTTCTTGTTGCACGCGGTTGTCCCCGGAACGAAGCTTCGCTTTCCGATTAGGCGTGGATCGGATAGACCTTGAGAAACTTTTTCCGCTCCACGGGCGCCTTCAGCGTCTCTGATTTCCAATTAGGAAAATCGTCAAGCTCGCGTGACATCAATTTACTGATAATTAGTAAATTGATTTAATTATTAAGAAATCCGCCAGCTCGCGAAGCAGCAATTTATTTTGGAACTCTGAGGGCCGGAAAATTTGAAAGTTTTGCGAGGGACGATCTAGATCTTCACAGTGGACTTTTCATGTTCTTAGGTTTTCCATACTGAAAAGTAATTTAGACTCAAAAGCTCACAGAAATCGTCAAAAGGCCGTGAGATATCAATTTGTATGTTTCTGAATTGTGGGGGTTGGAAAATTTGAAAATTCTGTGAAATCCAGATCTTGAAAGTGGATTTTATCTGGTTATGGAGATCTTTGGAGACTCGATTCTAGGATTGGAAAATAATTTAGGTGCAGAAGTGGACAGTTCTCAGATTTTTGAAGGAATCTTTGATGTTCGTAATTGTTGGATGGTTTTGCAGTTTTAATGCCTCCCGATAGTGCTTTCAAGTTCTCGACTCGTTGATTTGCACGCCCTCGGGCTTTCGATTTCCTAATCAGAACGGCCTCAGGTTCCCAATGTTCCATTTAACATCTTCCAGTCTCTAATTCCCGAACTGGAGCGTCTTCAAGTTCTCAAGTTCCCCCACTTTCCCAATTAGAACGCTATCAAGCTCCTGCTTTCCGAATCAGAAAACCTTCGTGGCAAGTAACACCCGAACTGGGGCATTCACGGGGCCAAATTGCAAAATTCTCAGCTTCTCAACTTCTCAATAAATAAACATCCACCGCGTAAAACCCTTCAACAAACCTTTCATTGCATCTGTACGATACGTACCAAAAACATTTGAATAAAATCTTAAACAGCGTTCTTTCCGATTGAAATAAAGCTCTCAATCATCGCCATTCAATGATTGAAAACTTTATTTGTGTAGCACTATTTTTATTACAATGTTAGTACTGTGTATAAACAATTTTCGTTTAAATCGTTCATCGATTGACGGTTGTTTGGCTTCAAAGTGGAAGCAATATGTCTTAATTAATTGCGTATTCGTCATTATTTGCTATGACCGATAGCCATTTTATTTTATTCGTGTAACTCGAATTCGACAAGCAGACAGTAGTATTTTATGAATAATGAAAACTGCGCGCATCGATCGCAAGATGCGGGAGAATTTCAACAAATAATACAACGAAACTTTTAAACTGTTCCGAGGTTTCCGCTGTTCGTGCGCTATTGACAAACATAAACAGCAGAAAAACGAAAAGAATTTATTTTCAAGCCTGTTAAAATCGTTGAGGCGGTGAAACTATGCGATCTAACTGCGGCTTCTTATTAATTGATTCAACAAATATCTATTTCCAATAATGAACGCTTTCGCGGACCGATAAATGCAATATCGCAAAAATAGACAGCATAAAAATTCGCCGAAAATGCGGGATCATTATCTGGCAAAAGTATCGACTGTTCGCCGTCGATATGTTGCACGGGATAAGAGCTCGCGTGGCGAGACAAAATCGGAAATGGCGACGACAGGCCGCGGCCATTTTCGCGAATCCTTTTTTCCCCCATCGCGGAACGAGTGCATCACGGGATTTGAATTTAATGCTGTTCGCGGGCCGACTATATGCCCTTTGAAATAATAACGATCGCGTTTTCGATTCGATCCCGATATTAGCGTGAAATTGGAACGTAATCACTGCCCGGCCCTTTGTGCGGCATAATTGCGGATCAAGAGATGCGCAGCGCAGTGAACGAAAAAAAAAAGAGAAGAAGATAGAAAGAAGAAGAGGAGAGACACGAGAGAGTAGTCAATGAAAAAGAAAAAAACGAAAAGAAAAGAAAAAAAGAAACATTTACACTCGTCCGTCGTTTTCCCAGGCACCGGCATTTTCTCCCACTCAACAGGCCGATATTAGATTAAATAACTCGTCAATTTTCCCTTTGTCGGCGCCGATCGGACCCTCGAAACTTGGACATCATTTAAATTTCTCGATAATTCCCGCCTTTTCCCGGCCGCCGCCGCCGCGCCCCGGGTATCAGCCGAATCGAACGCCATTTTTTTTTTTCGGACCTTAATTGCCCCTTTCGATTCTCGATTTTAATGCCGGAATCGTTTCGATACCTCACCGATCAGTTCTGATCATTTAGTCGTAAATTAGGCACTACAGAGTCGAGCATAAGCCGCAGAAAATGGCCGAACACTAGGGGAGGATGGAACTTGAATTTTTAATTTGATTTTTAATAATCTGACTATTTGTATTGCGAAGATACAGAACAGGTAGACGCGATCAACAACCATCTTCACCATAAGAACAAACCCCTAATTTTAGGGGTCTAGAGACTCTACCAACATCTGCACAGACGTACTCACTTTCAAGAAAAGTTCATCCTATTCAACAAATATCCTCCGTGAAGAAATAAAATCAAGAAGTGATGGCAAGAATCACCCTAAACCCTTGTTTTCTTCAATTTCTCGTAGAAAGATTACAAAGTATCATCTAAAGTTTTCAAATGATCGTCACTAGCCCTGAACAATTCCTGAAAACCAAAATATTCTTCTCGCAGAAACAACCCCCTAATGTTCGCAATATAAATGCTCTTCCAACACCTTTGTAGACACCCTCACTTTGAAGCTCGGAACGAAAGCGCACCATATTGGATCGTACAACCACCAAAAATGTCCTCCGCGAAGAACCAACAATAAGAGCGAGAATGGGGGGTGGTAAGGGGGTGAAAAAATTGAAACGAGACGCGTCGGTAAGTCGATTGTCACGGCGATCGAGCCTTTCCCGGGGGTGGAAAGCCCCGGGGGTAATAATGAACGCGTCAATTTTCCGTCTCTGCCGGCCTGTCCACCCCCGAGCCCACCCCTTTCGCCCCCTTTCGCAACCCCTTGCAGCGGCGGTATCCGCGGCCGGGCTCTCGATGTCCCTGTTCCCGGTGCCATTTTTTTCGCGAGCTTCCTTTCATTCGCTATCGGCCGCTTGCTAATGGCACACGATTGCCTTTTCAACCCCCTACCCCCCCCCCCCCAGCCCCGGTCGGTGCCGCCAGCAACCCCCTCGCCGACTCGCCGGTGTCTTCGTCCCTTTGCCAGGCAACCACCCCTTTCAGCCACGCTCTGGCATTTCATTTTCGTGGATCGAGTGCCTCGAATAGAAAATTCTCACTCGCGTTGGAAACATTTCGACGATGAATTCTCCCCCGGGGGTTGGTTATTCAAGATCGCTCGGTGGTTGGTCATTTGGGCGAAACCGCGTCCTGGGATCGCACCCTCGATCCCCGTGGATCCGGATCGAAACGGTCAATTATGACGCGATCCCTTTCGATTTTTCTTCGGATTCGAATTTTTCCTTCCTGTTTTTTGGGGGTGGGGGGCACGGTATCGACAGATTGCATGATTCCGACGATTTTATGGTTCCATTAACCTTTGTCCGGAAAAGGACACACGTTTTGCTCGTTTCAGGAGTTCGGTGGACCGATTGTCTTCCTTTCGTGCGTTCGTATTTCGAAAAGTTAGGTTAGGTTTGTGCGAAGAACCAAGGGTTCGATCCATTCTACTCGAAGATATTAGGCTGGATAACCTCCGCCACAGGTGATCAATGTATTCGACAGGATCTGATTGGACAGGCTCTGCTTGATCACTTCTCCTCGGGGAAATTAGGTGAACGATTCTACAGGATTTTATTAATTGAAAATTGGTAACAGAGTGTTCGGTATTTTTCCTCGAAGAAGCAAGGTGGCCAAGGAATTCCACAGGATTTTATTCATTAAAAATAGAGAAGGTGGTGCTCGATCATTTTTGCTTGAAGAAAGCTGGGCAAACGTATTTTATAGGATTTGTATTTCACAGGATTTTATTCATTAAAAATACAGAAAATGGTTGATTATTTTTACTTGAAGGAACTAGGTGGGCAAACGTATTCTACAGGTTTTTATTAATTAAAAATAGAGAACAGTGGGAGATCATTTTCCCTTGAAGAGGCAAGGTGACCAAGGAATTCCACAGGATTTTATTCATTAAAAATAGAGAAGATGGTGGTCGACCATTTTTGCTTGAAGAAACTAGGTGGACAAATGTATTCTGCAGGATTTTATTAATTAAAAATGGGGAACAGAGTGTTCGGTCATTTTTCCTTGAAGAAGCAAGGTGGCCAAGGAATTCCACAGGATTTTATTCATTAAAAATAGAGAAGATGGTGGTCGACCATTTTTGCTTGAAGAAATCAGGTGGACAATGTACTCCACAGGATTTTATTAAAAATAGAGAAGATGGTGCTGGATCATTTTTGTTTGAAGAAACTAGGTGGGCAAATATGTTCTACAGACTTCTAGTAATTAAAAATAGGGAACAGAGTGTTCGGTCATTACGCCTTGAAGAGGTAAGGTGGACAATGTACTCCACAGGATTTTATTAAAAATAGAGTAGATGGTGGTCGACCTTTTTTGCTTGAAGAAATTAGGTGGACAAATGTATTTTACAGTATTTTATTAATTAAAAATACGGAAGCAGAGTGTTCGGTCATTTTTCCTTGAAGAAGCAAGGTGGCCAAGGAATTCCACAGGATTTTATTCATTAAAAATAGAGAAGATGGTGGTCGACCATTTTTGCTTGAAGAAACTAGGTGGACAAATGTATTCTGCAGGATTTTATTAATTAAAAATGGGAAGCAGAGTGTTCGGTCATTTTTCCTTGATGAAGCAAGGTGACCAAGGAATTCCACAGGATTTTATTCATTAAAAATAAAGAAGATAGTGGTCGACCATTTTTGCTTGAAGAAACTAGGTGGACAATGTACTCCACAGGATTTTATTAAAAATAGAGAAGCTGTTGCTCGGTCATTTTTATTTTACAAAACTAGGTGGACAACCATATTCTACAGGATTGTATTAACTGAAAATAGAAAACAAGTTGCTGGATCATTTCACCCTGAAGAGGGGACAGGGACAGCGTATTCCACAGGCTCGCGTTCATTCGAAACGGGCAACAGGGTGTCCGACGGCGAAGAAAGTAGGCGATCAAATGCAAAATGGAGATTGCGCGGTTAAATTCGAGGTTATTCCAGCAATAAAAATCTATTCCCGGATCCGGGGGAGGAAAGGGGGGGGGAATAACGGGAGCGTGACAGCGGGGCCGGGTCGGTCGGACAAGAGGACTTGTTAAAATTGTCAGCCGGAAGTCAAACAGAGTCCCGGGACGTGTATCCATCGTCAGAACTCGAAATGGATGCGGAGCAAGAGCCGGATGTCACCGGATCGATCGCCGTTGGATCCCGAGGAGCGAACGCGGGCCGCGGGCGGGCAAAGTGGGCCAAATCCAGTCGGGCGCGACGCGCGATAAAGCATTAACGAGCCTCCTAACGTTCGCCGGGGACCCGGCTTAAAATCTCCGGCCGGCTTTTTTCCGAAAATCATCCGGCCTGACACTTTGTGCAGAGAACCTGCCACTCCGAAAAGGGAACACCTTTGACGGCGATCTGCTCGCCCGGAAAAATTTCATCGGCCACAGCCTCTACGGATCGAACCACCCCTGATGGACCACACACCGTGTGCTACAACCTGGCCACGTGTGACCCACCCCTATAATCTCATTTTCGAGAAGCTCATGCCATTTTTCGAACACCTGCTCTCACCGCTCTCCGGAAACTTCCAACAGTTTTCGGAATCGCAAGGCGAAAACTTTGCGACGAAAATCAGATCATATGTGCAGAAGCAAGAACGTTTTAAATAAACATTTATAGGCACTGTAGTGGCGTTTCTTACGAATTAAGGCGCCGCTGAAAATTTCTACACCATCGTTCAATATTTATTCAGTATTGAAGAAATTTGAAATCATTTGAACATTGTATATGAGTTTCATATTTTTTGGGTTAAAATAGCTCCGAGTGCAAAGGCTTAATAAATAAAAATTTCTTACAAATTAAGGCGCCACTAAAAACTGCTACACCATCATTCAATATTTATTCAGTATTGAAGAAATTTGAAATAATTTGAACATTGTATATGAGTTTCATATTTTTTGGGTTAAAATAGCTCCGAGTGCAAAGGCTTAATAAATAAAAATTTCTTACAAATTAAGGCGTCAATAAAAATTGCTACACCATCATTCAATATTTATTTAACCCTCCATAAGCCGAATTTTGTTCCGTTGGTATCTACCCGCAGACAACTTGCATTTACTTTGATATTTCAAGAAGATGGCGCCGCGAACCGCCATTGATATTGTTTTTGACGATCTCAGAGACATTATATAATCAAGACGTATACGCCATCTTGTGAGAAAACTAAAATTATTTGGTAAAATGTCCATTAATTATGACCTGAAAGTTCCACCGGCCCATAAAGGGTTAAGAAATTAAAAATAATTTGAACATTGTATATGAATTTCATATTTTTTTTAGTTGAAATAGCTCCGAGTGCAAAGACTTAATAATGTAAAATTTCTTACAAACTAAGGCGCCCCTAAAAATTGCCACAACAACATTAAATATTTACTCAGTATTGAAGAAATTGAAAAAATAATTTGAACATTCTATATGAGTTTCATATTTTTTGGGTTAAAATAGCTCCGAGTGGAAAGGCTTCAGAGAATAAATAAAAATTTCCTACAAATTAAACCTTCCCTAAAAATTGCTACACCACCATTCAATATTTACTCAGTATGTTAGAAATTAAAAATAATTTGAATATAATCTTCATATATTTTTGAGTTAAAATAGCTCCGAGTGGCTTAAGAGAACAAATAAAAATTTCCTACAAATGAAGGCGCCATTAAAAATTGCTACACCACCATACAATATTTACTCAGTATTTAAGAAATTAAAAATAATTTCAATACGAATTCCATATACTTTTGAGCAAAAATAGCTCCCAGTGAATTTAAGAGAACAAATAAAAATTTCCTACAAATTAAACCTTCCCTAAAAATTGCTACACCACCATACAATATTTACTCAGTATTTCACAAATTAAAAATAATTTCAATACGAGTTCCATATATTTTTGAGCAAAAATAGCTCCTAGTGAACTGAAGAGAACAAATAAAAATTTCCTACAAATTAAACCTTCCCTAAAAATTGCTACACCACCATACAATATTTCTTCAGTATTTCACAAATTAAAAATAATTTCAATACGAGTTCCATATACTTTTGAGCAAAAATAGCTCCTAGTGAACTGAAGAGAACAAATAAAAATTTCCTACAAATTAAACCTTCCCTAAAAATGGCTACACCCCCATTCAATATTTCCTCAATATTTCACAAATCAAAAATAATTTCGATACGAGTTCCATATATTTTTGATCAAAAATAGCTCCTAGCGTCATAAGAGAATAAATAAAAATCCGCAGTCTAGTAATTACGATCGAAAGATTGCGGAACAGGCGGGAAATTCGAATGCGAAGAATCGCGGCGGGTGTCCCCCAGGCCGGAAGCTTCCGGAGCGGAAAGAGGCCTCGTAATGGAGTGTCCGAGATCGAAATCGGAATTCGTAGCGTGGCAGACATCTCGCCGGCTGGAACCGGGAGACCATAAAATCGGAAACTCCATGAAACAGCCCGCGGAATCGTCGGTGGAATCGGATTCACGTACGACGGCGGCTCGGCCCGGCCCGGCCCGGCCCCCCGTAACCGATGGCCGAGGACCAATCAAAACGAAGTTTGTCAGAGGGTTATGCTAGTGCGGCACGTAGGCGTGTTGTTCATATAAGCTCCCAGGATTCCGTCGCAGCCGACGGCCCCTTCCGAATAACTCAAGAATGATTGCGTTTCGGCCGAGGAAACCTGCTGGCGTCACGTGGCCCCGATAGCCTCGGCTATATAATAAAATAATACACGCAGAGCATTTACATGGGCCACGTGAGCCCGATACTCTGGCCCTCTCCAACCCCCGTTCAACCCCCGTCGATACACCGGGTGTCTGCCGGGGGCCGGTTGCACCATGGGAATCGCCCGACACCCTGTTTCCACCGTCATTTTCATTTTTAAACGGTCTACCTTTCTGCTCGATGACGCAGACCGAAGAAGGGGGTGCTTTGCCACTTCCGGTAGAGTTTCTCGAGGAAAGCAGTCTATAGACTCTTTTATTTCTTTAACAAACTTCGAAGTTGTTTGCAGGTTTTGTAATATTTATCACAGCTCGAGTCTGTTCGAGGGAGAGACCTAGAAGATGCTATCGCTTCCGGTTGCGTCTGGTTTCGAGGGAAATGTTTCAAGAAGTCAGTATTCAGATTCTTTATTTTACTTGAACAAACTTGAAGGCTGTGTTATTTCTCAGTGTTTATTACGGTGCTCTCTTGAAATTATTATACCCCTTGATAGAAGCGATCAAATAAACGCTTCCGGTGAAGAGGGCATCTCAAAGTCAAAACCGAAGGACCGTTAATTTTCCTTTTTCCTCGATTTTGATTTTCTCTGAAGACAGCTCTCGGACGATCTTTTCGTCGATTAAAGATCGCTCAGAAACGTTCCGATTGGTCCGAGGCTATTTTTCGTCGCAGCCATTCATTCGACAAATGGCGACTAAATGGGCCACTTCCGGTTGAATCAACTCTCGCGGACGATACCTTTTTTTTTCTTTCGTTTTTTTTCTCTCTCTCTCTCTCTCTCGTAATTCGTTCGTCACTTCTCTTTTCGGATTCTCTCGCCGTTTTCTGTTCGGTTTCTCTCCGGGGTTCTTCTAAAATTCCAGACGATCTAACGAGCGCTGAAAACCGTCCGACCGGAACACGTTTTTCGGTTTCCTTTTCCTTCCCGTTTGCAATATTTAAACCGAAACTCGATCTCGCCATTTTTCAGCAAATCCCCAGCTTGCCCAGGAAATTGAATCTCGCTTCATTTCCGTTAATCCATCGACGGCAATTGCGCGTATTATCTCGATTCCGAAGTTTGTCTAACGCGATTCGCCGAACGATACCTCATCCCCCTGCCATCATTCTTATTTTTAATAAAATCGTCGTCGTCCATTCCACAAAAAAAAAAAAAAATAAGTTGAACTCGTGTCTGCAGTTTTTACATCTTCGATCATCGTTATGGTCGGACGGAACCATTTCTACGCTTTTACTTGAAAGTAAATATCACATACTGTAACATAATAATTTTATACTGCACTACATCGTTCCTTTTTTTCTCCAGATATAAAATATCAGTAATGTGGGCTGACTTTATCAAATCACGCTTTATTAATCACGCTGTCTGAAAGACTAGTAACAATTGAAATGGACTGAGACAACGACTCCAAGACTTCACCCCCATCCCTTAATTTTCAGAAAAATAATACGTGGCACGATTATTTTTATTTCCTGTCAAATTACCTCCTATTATTTTACTTAAACGAATCATTTTAACCCTTTGCACTCGACGCTATTTTCTTTATGAAACTTCCTTCCATTTTCCTTCCGTTTTAGAATATTTAATTTCATTCAAACTGATCTCCGATTTCCACATATAATATTTAATCGTTTAGTAATCTATAAAACACAGATTTTGTAATGTAACAAATACTATTTGTAATTTCTTGGAGACAATGCGACAATCTCTATTCAATATTTTTTTCTCGAGCGCAAAGGGTTAGAGTATTCAATCGGCGAAGTTTCAACAATTCAACAGTTTCAACAAAGAAAATAATTAATAAAAACCTGAATGGTTTGAATGGTTCAGAAATGGTCGAAAAAATAACTCGAAGGTACACCCTGTAGACAGGGGGATGAGGACTCGGTGCAAGGGTGAACCTCGTCTCCGATAGTTCAGCCCCCCTCCCTTCATCCCCTTTTTTGCCTGATAGGCTCGCATTCCGATAGAGTCGGGACGCCCAGTTCTCCTTGGATTTTCTCGCTTCGCGCAGATTTATGAGAGCGATTCAATTTTATTGCTTATTGGCCGAACTCGCCGATATTCGCGGTGCTCCGACGCCCAATCGCTGCACCCCCTATTCCACCCCCTGTTCCTCTTCGACACAGTTCTGCGACTTCTTCTCCGTCGTCATGTATATTTCCTTTTCGTCCTCCGTGCTTCTCCCTCCCTCACCCCTCTGTGTACGCGACTTTCGTGTCGCGGATTAGTTTACCTGAACACTCACCCCCATTTTTCGCACCCCCCCGGGTCGCTTAGCATCGATTCTCCTTATCTTTCCCGCGCGTATGTTTTATCTCTCTCTCTCTGTCTCTCTCGTCCTCCCTATTTGCTTTCCTTCGTTTAGGTATTGTTTTCTTGGCCCAGATTTTTTTCAGATGCTGATTCGACCCCTTTCGCAACCCCCTGGCGTGCACCGGTTCATTTGGTTTCGGGTCGAGGCATGTTTGCACGATTGTTTACCGTTCTGGTAGTTTTGTTTTGGTCGGCATTTTGTGTCAGTTCGTTTTTTGTTTTCGCGATAAAGCCACCCCTTTCTCGCAACCTTCAGGGCTGTTTTACGATTTGTTTTTTCGGTCGACAATCGTCTATTTTCTCGTCTCACAGAGTTTACGTGTTATTTGTCGTCGTTTAAATATTGTTTTCTCGCGTCAGATGTGTTCGACGTAAATACACCCCCTTCTGCACACCTCGGTGCACATATTTGCATCGTCTGTATTTTCATCTTTACTTTCCACTTTATTTGAACGTCGTGCACCTGTTTCAGGTTACTCGAAGTGCGATCTCACCCCTGTTCTATGCGAGTATTTAATTTGTTGCTTCTTTCTCAGATTATTTTTTCCGGGAAAACATTTTTCCACACTTCAATATCACCTCAGCGTATTTTGAGTTTCGTTTTTATTCGTTCGAACACAATCTCCATCTCTGAAATTACTTCTGACGCAAAACTCACCCCCTTCTTCAGCCTCGAACACAGCCACTCAATTTATCTTTGACTTCACGCAGACATCTTTTCACGTCTTTCATTGCCAACGTAAGCTCACTATTTATGCTCGTCCTCTCTCTCGTTCGAACGAAAGTATCCTACATAAAATTATTTCACCAGGAAAGAAAAAAAAAAGGAAGAAGACCCCACACCCCTTCCGCACCCCTAAAAGTAGCTCCCTCTCGTCTTTCACCTCTTCGTACATTTATTTTCTCATCCTCGGCGAATCGCATTCCATTCATCCCGTCGGAATATAACTGTCTTGTCTCAGATTATCCTAGCTGAAAAAGTCACCCTTTTCAACGACCCTCAAAGTGTCCCTTTGACATCTTTTCACCTCTGTGTATATTTATTCTGCCTCATCTTTTGTGAATCATGTTTCTCTCTCCTCCTTTCCTCGTTGAATGTAATTTCCCGGAACCGTTTCAACGGAGATCCCTTTATCTTCCGAACTTTCTAACTAGAAACAACATTTCCGTGATCGCCAACAATCCTTTGCTTAAAAATTCCGGGAATAGTCAGCGGTATTCACCTTTCAACCTCACGTTCCTCGACGTCCCTTCCTACGCACCAAAATTCTTCAAGGTTTCACAAATTATTAGCGATCAGGACGCCACTGACTCTATCCAAGAAATTGTTCCGATCATTCCCAAGGCTACTCAACAACCCTTTCAGACTCTTCGAACATCCACGCGCTATACTAATCCCCCAACATTCTCAAATTCACCGACCTCCATTGAAAACAACAACGTCCTAATCATCAGATTTCCTGCATGACGAAAGTGGGATGTAATACAAAACAGTGAAAACTTCAGAGGAAAAAGTGAGTATTTTACATTACTTTATAAAAATAAGAAGAACGCGTCTGTCCAAGTTTCCAGCCATTTTATAAATAATATATACCTACGGAAATAAGTTTGTTGAGCAATTCTATGTAGATGGATCTTCACAATCTCAACAATACTAAATTAAAATTATTAAACCTAGTAAACCTAGTGTTAACGAACACTGTTCCGTAGATGGATCCTCACAATCTCAACAATACTAAATTAAAAATATTAAACCTAGTAAACCTAGTGTTAACGAACACTGTTCCGTAGCTGGATCTTAACAATCTCAACAATACTAAATTAAAATTATTAAACCTAGTAAACCTAGTGTTAACAAACACTGTTCCGTAGATGGATCTTCACAATCTCAACAATACTAAATTAAAAATATTAAACCTAGTAAACCTAGTGTTAACGAACACTGTTCCGTAGACGGATCTTCACAATCTCAACAATACTAAATTAAAATTATTGAACCTAGTAAACCTAGTGTTAACGAAGACTGTTCCGTTGTATCGGCGTTATTAAAACAATGAAAACACATTTTTATCGGACCCCTGAATTGATCAAGATAAATTTTATTCGGCACGAAGATACCTGCTTACCGAGAGCTTTGCAACAAATGCGAACAATTTTTATGCTGTCTACGAGTTATCGAAATCCAGTTGCGAGCAAGCTAAAAATATTTCCGTGCGAACCACAGTATATTTCCGCCGAGGCCCTAAACAAGGTTCGACTGGAGCGGATCCGGCTAGAGAATCCAATCGAACCTATTTCCACCGCCATTTTCCTTGAGCCGTGGGAGGGAGGGAGGGAGAGAGCCCAGGATACGCTAATTCGAGGAAATCAATGTCCATCGTGGGGCGTTTCGAAAATATTGAAGGCTGTTCGCCCGAAGGGGCCGGAAGCCGGGTGAAAATCGGACACCGATCATTTTCGGTCCGCGGGATAGAATCGGACACGTCCGATCCGCATATTTTCGGTAATTAACGCTCCGCGGAGCTAATAATTACCGTCGATCGCTCGCAGCAACAATAACCCAAGCTCCGAGGCTCTCTCTCATCCTCCATCGGTGCTCATTATCGATTCGTCGAGAGGGATCCGTCTCGACTTGACAGACGCTCGTAGAATCCGATTCTCGCGAAAGTTGATCGGCCATTTTTAACGAGCACTTGCACAAATCCGTTCGAAAAATCCTCCCCCAACAACCTCCCACGAATCCCGGTCCGATCGGCGCCGATTTTTCGACTCCGTTACAACAGAGTTTAAATTTGAAAATGGCGATCGTAGAACGCGAGTCGCTGAAAGAAAGTGTGATTAGTTTCATGGAATATTTTGTACAGAGAGGTTTGTTGATCCCGAAGAAGCTGAGAAGTTTGGTTTCTCGCGACAGAGATCGTGGATCTCGGGTCTGATTTCGGTGGTCGGTTTAAATCCTTTTTTCTTTGTTTCGTTCGTTCGCGGGTAAGATCGATGCTGAGGGTTCCGGTGGTTGGTTCGTAGAATGGTGAAATAACTAGTTAGACTGTTATTCGACCATCGACGAGCAGCGGTCGCGCGTTGTTTTGTGAGAAAACATGGCCTCGGTGTGGCGCGTTCCCCAGGGAATTGATCGACGAGAGACGATCGTTATTCGGTGTGTCGTGTGTCTCTGATGTTTTCTGATTCTGGTCCGCTTCGACGTATTTCTCGGTCAACGGCGACATTCGGTTTTTGGGGCTTGAGCCTGGTCGCAGCTTTTACTATAATTATTCTCTGAGGGTACAGGGCGCTCGAAATCATTCCCGATCAACAATTAGCCGTGCAATCGTTCGAGGTGCCCATTGGCTACAGATCGATTAAACATGGCCACGTTATCCGTCGCAGCAAATAAATCTGTAGCAAATGCCGAGCGAAAGAAAATCTAAAAATTTAAAAATCGAGAGACATCATTGAAATACCGAATTTACTTATTTAATTTGTCCAGCTATTTTTCGTTTAATCGCCCTGTACACTCTCCTTTGTTCTGATTGAGGGTTTCATGTAGGATGTCGATGGTTTGTGAGAATTCGAGAAACACGTCGTGACGTACAGTCGCAGGACTGGCGACGTCGGGCTTTTGGATGATCATGCTTTGTCTCGCAGGGTGTCGACTAAACAATTACTGGTATCTGTGGCTTGAGTAAGGGCGAGGGGGGGCCAAATAACTACCTGCGGAAGGACCTCAAAAATTAACAGCTAAGTAGAAGGGCACTCTCTGTATTACAGTGGATATCTAAGATTGGGATTTGTTCTGGCGGGGGATGTTCGGCTCGCAGCAAAATGCTCGCGGTCAGTAAGACAGCATTCGAGCCCGGACACCGGCGACGCTTTCCCATCGATCCGATCGATACATCGATCACGATTATTCCCGTGATCACGTGTTTTCGTCGAGCCTCCAGAAACGAAAACATTCTGCGTGTACGGTCGTACTCGTAACTGGTTTAAATCGGTCGCATGCTTGTCTGGTGTTCGTCGAATTTTTTAAATAATTTTTCAAACGACCTTGCTTTTGTTGCAGAAACATGGAAATAAATCGATTACGAGTCACAGGATCATAGTTGTATTTATGATTAGTATCTGACCAGCCTAGGTTTATCTGGGCGGTATAAATAATGATAATAAGTTTGTCCAACTTCATTTCATTTTCTAAAATAATTTTGGCATTGTCTTGTTTTCTTATTGGATAAAAATAAACAAAAATTGAAACGAAGGGGATGAAAAGACCTGGGATCAGCCTAGTTGTATTTATGATTATTCTCTGAGAACATCCTAGATTTATCTGGTCGGTAAAATAATAAAATAATACGTTTGTCCAACTTCGTTTAATTTTCTAAAACAATTTTCGCACCGTTCTGTTTTCTTATTGGATAAAAATAAACAAAAATTGAAATGAGGGGGATGAAAAGACCTAGGATCAGCCTAATTGTATTTATGATTACTCTCTGACATCATCCTAGACTTATCTGGTCGGTCTAAAATAATAATAATCAGTTTGTCCAACTTCATTTAATTTTCTAAAACAATTTTCGCACCGTTCTGTTTTCTTATTGGATAAGAATAAACAAAAATTGAAATAAGGGGGATGAAAAGACCTGGGATCAGCCTAGTTGTATTTATAATTAGTATCTGATATCATCCTAGTTTATCTAGTCCGTCTAAAATAATAATAATAAGTTTGTCCAACTTCATTTAATTTTCTAAAACAATTTTCGCACCGTTCTGTTTTCTTATTGAATAAAAATAAACAAAAATTGAAACGAATTGGATGAAAAGACCTGGGATCAGCCTATTAACATTTACAACTTTAAAAATAAATATAAACCTAGCTTTGATTGGTCAGTGAATTAACTGCGATAAATTTGTCGAACCACAAAAATCAGAATCAGCCTGGTTCAAGCGAATCTAATTTGAGTCGGGTGAAGTATCTTCGAGGAAAAATTGAAAGACCGTGATGAATGATTGAAACTCGCTCGAACCGAGGAAGCAGGATAAAATTGAAGATTCACTTAGCAAATGGACTTTGAGGAGAATGTAAAATCTCGTCAAGATTATTACTGACGGATGACTCTTCGAAATAAAGAGCAGCGGGTCTTCGGACGTGAGTCAATATTCGTACGGTTTGCCGCGACTTCAAAGTTATAAATTGCGATGCTCTTCCGGTTATTGGAGACTGGTCGTCCATTAACGCGTGACGGCTGTTAATAATGTATTCGCCTAACGAATTTAGAATATTCCGTTGCCGTTCGCAATGAAATTTCGAATTCCGATAAAGCCGGCGAAGGGTTCGGTTCCGCGCTAACGGAAAAAACCATGCTCGATATCCCCCGGATGAATAAAAAAATTCTAATTTTATATCGGCTCGGATATCAACGACAGAGCTTCACTGTCCTTTAAATTAGCAGACACTTGACGATGCAGCGAATCGGCGCGGAATAGAACTGTCTAATTAAACCGCGCATTCGATGCTCTTATAAATGGCCGGCCGCGCGTACCGAATACAATTTTCAATTAACTTTTTCTTCGATTAACTTCTACTTGAACTCTGCGCTATTCTCCGCCGAATGGACACTATCGCTTTAAGAGCTTTCAGAGATTTGTCGGCCGGTTTTTTTAAACATTGCAACGCACAAATACGAATCAAATTAATCGATTTTTAGGTTCTTCGAGATTTTAGAAAACTGCAAGCACAGGAAATCGGTTTAAAATGACAAACAGGACTCGGTAACTCAATAAATAGCACTCTACTTTATTTATTTCATTGCTGCTTTATAAATAAGACTCTGCGATAGCTCACGGATACCTTATAAATAATATTCACTGCCAGCTCATTCATCTATTTCATTGATACTTTATATATAAGACTCTGTGGCAGCTCATTGATTTATTTTAGTTTCACTATATTTAAATTAGTCTCTGCGGTAGCCATTTTAGTTATTTAGACAGTTTTAGGGTTATTGAAAAGTTAGCGGCTTCGAGAAATAAATGTAAGGGAAGGCCTAAATCACTGTGCAATTCGAACAATTTTCAGAGAAAGTTGTCCATAGACACGAGCAATAAACAAACGAATGGAGATCCAACATTCCCGTCCTAATAAATTCATACGAAATTCGTAAATTGTTCGGACAAATTTTTAGCAGTCATAAATTTTATTCCACGGGAAACATAAATAAATTCGAGCAATATATAACCGGAGAGAGTGAGATCGAACTTCTCAGTGATGAAAAATTCATATGACACCAATTAACGGTTCGGTAAAATTTCACTTAGTACAATTACGATCTGAATTCATACTAATAATGAACAAAAAAAAAAGAAGACCCAGTTTTAATCAATTCACAGAAAATTAATGAATCGTTCAGACAACTTTCGCTATCTAACGAAAGCCTTTCGTTCCTAACAATTTCGCAAACCTTGACAGATAAATAAACAGCGAAACAAAATAATTAATAAATTCATACAAAATCAGTGGACAGTTCGGACAATTAATAGGTCCCGGACAATTCTCTTAGTTTTCGAAAATAGCGTAATGGGAGCAATAAAAGGAAACAGGAAAACCGCGCAATAAATTCGAATAAAATCAATAAATATTAAATTAATCAGTGGACGGTTTGGACAATTACTAGGTCCCCGACAATTTTCTTAGTTTTCGAAAATAGCGTAATGGGACCGATAAAAGGAAACAGGAAAACCGCGCAATAAATTCGTATAAAATCAATAAATATTAAATTAATCAGTGGACAGTTTGGACAATTACTAGGTCCCCGACAATTTTCTTAGTTTTCAAAAATAGCGTAATGGGATCGATAAAAGGAAACAGGAAAACCGCGCAATAAATTCGTATAAAATCAATAAATATTAAATTAATCGGTGGACAGTTTGGACAATTACTAGGTCCCCGACAATTTTCTTAGTTTTCGAAAATAGCGTAATGGGACCGATAAAGGGAAACAGGAAAACCGCGCAATAAATTCGTCTAAAATCAATAAATATTAGATTAATAATTTCCATTGCTGCAACAATCGCTGGTCGCATAATCGACGAGCACCAAACCAGCAGGTAAATTAATATCTTCGTGATCACATTGCGTGCCGCAATGGCGTCCGAAGGATTCCGTCGAAATTCCGCGACGGTGATCTTGAATCGGCGATGATCTTGGGAGAGCTGAAGGATCGCTGGGCGTCAGATCGATCGATCGGTGGCACGGAAAAGCGTCGCCGGCCTCCGGCGTGACAACTCGTCTAAACATCGCTCGGATATGTACGTATTATATATATATATATATTTTTTCCCCGTGTACGTCTTCGTGTCGTATTCTAAGGACAAAGACGCGAGAGACAGAGAGGGGCACCGGAAACGGGGGCGTGTGTGTTTCGTGTGTTCCTCCGTCCCCGTTTCCACGCCGAGGAATTTGTCAGCAAGCAAGCAAGCAAGCAAACTTTCGTCTGTCGTCGTCGAATTTGTACGAAAGAGGATCGCGCCGTGTAACTAGGGTGTCCTGTATTTTCTTTAGCCTGTTCTCTCCTTCTATCATCGTTCTACCTCGTTTATCTATCATTCGTCTATATATGTACATCTCTATTCTCGACATTTCGGACTCGTTCGATCAACTCTTGCTCTCGGCGAATTTTTTTTTTTCGTTTTCGAGTTTTTCGCATGCGAGCGCTGTTTTTTTTTATATTTCTGATTCGGCGTTTCTCGGTTTCTTTCTGCCGGGTCTCGTCGAATTTTCCGCGTTACGAATTGATCTCTACTGGTTTTTATTTTTTTTGGTTTCTCTTTTCTAGTCTCGGTTGTTTTTCTCGGGTTTTTGCTTTTCGGGCGACGACGGTCCGCTTCGAGGGGAGAAACACGAAAGAATTCGGGGACACCCTATGCGTGACCCGCGTGGCGAGATTGCGTCTTTTTTTTTCATTTTTGTTATTTTGTATTTTTTCTTTCTTTTTTTTTTTTTGGTCCGGATAGCTTTTTTTCCCGTTCTTGTGCAAACGATGCTGGGGATCGATTGGTCGAAACGAGGTCGCCGAGACGGAAACAAGAAACAAGGTTTTGGAATTAGAAGGAGCCCGGGGCCGCCCTCGGGCGAAGCGTGCTCGATCGAATTCCACGGAATTCTGATTATAAGAGGATGAGGGGATCAGGGTGTCTCTTGATTGGAAATTAATGCTGAAGTTTTTCAGTATCCGCGGAAAGAAATTCAATTCCACGGACGGAATTAGGGACGGGCACGATTTCGCTCCGAAATCTCGTGCTCCGCTGTCGGAATTCGGCTTAGAAGAACAGAGTCGCGGTAATAATTATTTGAAAACGGAATCGACATTATTCAGTCTCGGAACTAACGTCGGAGAAATAGACATAACGATGCGAAGTCAGACTTTCGCGTTCTCAGAATCGGAATTAACTAAATTGTAATTTAAAACCAGAATGTATATTGTTAGCATCGAAATTAATATTCGGAAAACAATGTAATGTTAGAGGATTGGCTGAATCGTTATTCAAAATCAGAGTCTACATTTTTAGAGTCGGAATTAATATCTGAAGAACAAGTGGTATTGGGAGATTAACTGAATCACGATGAAAAATTAGAATTTAGATTTTCATAATCAGAATTAACGTCAAAACAGCGGATTAACGTGATCGTGAATTGAAATGTTCAAATGTGACAATTGAGAATGTTACAATAATTTTTATATAAACTCGTCGGTGTACTTGGTGGATTAACGTAAAACAAAACGTAAGTCGTTGACAACGAGATTGTGAACAAGGCATTAAATGAATAAACTAAAAGAAGGCGAAGCAATTGTGGAAATCGACTCGACTCGCCAACTAAATTTTCAAGGTAGCTGCTCAATTATAAACGGAGTCGGTAAATAATTAATCAATTGTTAATGGAAGTAAAACGATACACTGCGTTCTTCAAATTGTTTGTATCGAGTCGATCGGTTTCAGATTGAAAGCCTATTAACCAGTCATAATTGATTGAATAAATACAAAATATTAAATAATCAACTCGAATATCAGTGTATCAATGAATGAAAATTATTAAAAGAAGAAATCAATTTTCCTTTTAAATGAAAAGTCGTAGGAGACCAGAAGAGGATTAAACAATCAATTGATTCAGGATTGTTATTCTAACGCATTAAAATAATATAATAAATTTAAAATATATAGAGTAGAATATAAAATTAATTTCTAGTATTAAATAAAAGATACAGCTAAGGGTAGTTTTTAACCTATAACGGAACCTAACCTTCAATTACAGCAAAAATAATTGTCGTGATATAAACAGTGGATTTTAACAAAAACCAGGAACAACTGTGGAATGACCATTTATTTTTCACAGCATAAATAAATCAGTCCAAGCATAAACATTGCTGTCTAAATCACAATATTTATCGCTATAAAAATTAATATAAATTGGTTCAAAACACTGCGACTAGACAAAGACAAATCTAAACATCAAAAGTAAAATCATTTCGAAAGATTTCGAGAATTCAAAACAAATTGAAAAGTAGAACGAAATCCGGAAAACTTTTGACAAACAGTTAATAACAAAACACTCCACTCGACGCGAACAATTTCAACCATTTTTCTCCGCGAGAATACTTGAAAACAACGGGTATACTGACTTTAAATGGTCACTCCAGTTGTATCAGCAGGATCGAAGAAATCCTCGAGCGTTTCCTCAAGGACGTCTCGAAGGTCGACATTTCGCGATACAGTTCCGGGAGGGGGGGGGGGGGTTGGAAATCACTGTAGGGGAGTATGAGGTCGTCCCGTTTCCACCCAGCACCGTTCCCAAAAAAAATAATCTCGCGCCGTTCCCGACAACCCTTATCCTCGAAGTTTTGCGTTTCTGTTTATTTATTTTTTTTTGTTCGGTTCCGAAAAAGAATGGCGCCGTCTGCGTTCGCGTGAGAACAGACTCGAAGACGCAGAACGTAGGGGAAATTTGCTTTTGTTTTTGTTCTTAATATGTATATATATGCTTCAGATCGTTCAATGTCACTCGTATCACATAATAATAATAATTACATATATATAGAGATTATATATGTATGTTGGCCATGCAATACGCTACTGTACATATAACAGAGACTTGAATTATATAAGGCCCGGCGGCGTTTTATTGAGAAATTTGTCTCTTCCTCAACGATTTTTAACGGCGCACCGTCTATCATCCCCCCTCTTTTTGCTTTATAATCTCTCTTTCGCTATCTGTTCCTCTTGCGATCACATTCTACTAGCGTCGGCTTTGTTATCATTTCTTTTCTTTTTTTCCCTACGTGATTCTCTTCCTTCTTCCTTCTCGCTCGTTTCCGGTGATCTCGATCGTGAGTGTGCGACTGTGTGTGTGTGTGTGTGTCGGTGTGTGTTTTGGTTTGGTACGTGCGTGGAGTTCGAATCCTAGGGTGTCCCGATGTCCCCGGATTAGCGACAAAGACGTCGGCGGGCTCTTGAAACGCGTTCGTCCATTTTGCCGATATATTTCGACGACCTTGATAGTTTGATAATTATATATTTTCTGAACCGAGTTGAAATATAGCAGTCGTCATAATTGTCACAGAATTAAGGAATTTTTTGCGGTCGAATGAACTGTGGAAAACATAGAATTTCTACCCTGTTTGTTTTCAATTTCAACCCTCTCACCACCACTTCGTGGATTTTCGTTCGAAGTATTCGTGTAAGCATTCATTTTAATTGGCAGTCTGTTGTCTTTTTACGGAGAACATATTTTGTTGTTCGAAGTTCGACGAGTGTGGGAAAGAGGGTGGAAAAAGTGTGACGGGGGTTGTGATCGAATTTGTTCGAAATATATCGGCAATCTTAACGAACAAACGTGTCTTCCATTTTGTTTTCGGCTGAACTGTTCGTTTCAACCCTCTAAAAGCAGCCCCTATACTATGGATAATAATAAAGATGTTGGCGAATGATCAACCCCTAATATTAGCATTAAGTTCACAAGGATGGTACTCCGTTTATATTATCTTAAATTGCACAACAAATTATTTACCGTCACTGAATAATATTTGGAAGCTACGAGAGAAAAACGTCGATCTTGTAAACAAAACGAATATAATCCCGCAGAAAAGATTATTCACGTCGTTAGAAATAGTCAACCGACATGTTCAACTAAATAGTCGAAGAAACAATGCGTTGTAAAAATTGTAAAAAATTTGTACGTGATTAGGGGGTTGAAAATTCGGCAGATACACTCGCAGGGGGTGAGAGATTGGCTGCGAATAGAGTGAGGAAAGACGAAAGGCGAGGCTTCCTTACAGAATGGAAGACAGCGGGGTGGGAAAAAGCCACCCCCTGCCTACGTGGCTTTCCAAAAGGGTGGCTCGCGTGTTGAAGTGCCAGTCGAGAGGGTGACTCGTGTCATCAGCGAGACCGGCGCACAATACGTCGGCTTAAATTCACCGAAACCGTGCTGGCGAGGCTACGGAATCGTGAAAGGGGCAGTTTCCACCCTCCAAAGAAAACTTGCAACTCGCCACCCCTCTCGGTGACTCGCGGGAATTTTTGAAATAATTCCGAGCCCCGCATGAGCGTCGACTCGCGATTCAGGACTTCCCTTCGTCAGTTATTTACAGGAAACTCTATCTTCTAATTTGCCAACTCTCGAAAACGAAATTTTGAATGCCCCGATTTTCCGAAGTTCGAGCTTCCGACAAATTGATCCGAATATTGCCCGAACTTTAAGAGAAACGCTTGAATCTTCCGAGCCCTGAATATTTGAATTTTTGATAGTCTAAGAATTTTTGGAAGCTCCACCGTTCGAACGTTTCAAAGCCTGGAACTTTGAAACCCGTTGGAGGTCTGAATTTTTGAGGACTCGAACTTCAATTTGTGCGAATTTGAATGTTGCTCAGAACATGAAAATTTGAATCTTTAAAGGCTCCGTGGATGGTTAAATATTTAAGCTCTTGTAAATTCGAAAATTTGAACTCTCGAAGGTTCGCACATGTACGTCTCTGAATATTTAAATATCTAAGCTTCTAAAAATTTCAGGATTTGAATTTTTGAAGTCCAGAACATTTGAATGTTTAAAAAGTTTGAAAGCCGGAATCCTCGGAAGCTTAAAGATCAAGGTGACTCTTTAATATCCCGAGAGTCGGCATATTCGAAGCGTTTAAAACTCGAAATTGTTGAATATTCCGATTCGAAAAATGTGGAAGCGTTTCAACATTTCGTTTCGAGAACCGTCTAATTCCGTGCCGTTTCCTCCGTCCGACGTTTTCGCCGGCGTATTTTTTTTCCCCCCCGCGCTGATCCATATTTCCCCGGCACTTCTTGCATTTACATTTTGTATTTTTCAGTGACAGGTTCGAATTCGATTTATCGAAAGCAATTTTTGGGTGGAGGGTGTTCCGCGTGTGCGTTTCGAGGAAAACAGGGGAGAGTCCTGACACCGACTACGGTCGAGCTGCCCGCCGACCCTCTCGCGTCCAAATCCGGTTAATCCGCCTGTCCAATTTGTCGAGTGTAATTTTATTAGCCGATTGGCAGCTGGTTTCGAATTTAGAGTGTGGCTACTTGATAGTGATTTCGGTACCCCGGAGTAAGTAGAATCGACGGCTCCACGGCTCGTGAAATCCTTTGACCTTCGCGCGTGAAAATCTGCATGAAACAATGCACCACCGGGCTCGAAAATACTCAACCCTCCATTCACTAACGAAAAAGAAAATTCCAACCAGAAACACTGACCGCGAAAATTAAAATTATATCCGCGACAGCCCTCCTACCACGCAAATTTTGATCAAGCAAAATTAGATCGATAAAAATCACTGCAATACGAAGAAAAATGTCTAGATATACGTATCCGACAACATCACCGCAAGATGAAATCGTTGAAAAGAGAGTATACCGAAAGGAACGAGAACTTTAAGTAGTACAAGTCGGTCATCTGTCAGGCGTACACACCCAATTTCAGAGCGATTGTTTCCGCCGGCTAACGAAAGAATTGTTGTCAACAAAAGTGGTCGCTAACAGTCTACAGAAGCTACTGAGATGATCTTGCTATAACGGAAGAATGATCATTGACTTTAAAAATTAAAATTACAAACTTATACAAAAATATTAAAGTGACATAGGTGACTGTAATGGACAGAAAAATCTCTGAACATGTACATCCAACAATCTTTTGCCAGAATAAAATAATTCAGAAGAGAACATACCGAGGGAAAGACAGTTTTAAGTGGTACGAGTCAGCCTCTGGAAAGGCGTGGGCTTTAATTTCGGAATAATTATTACCCCGTTGTTCGCAAATGAGTTGTTACGAGCACAAACGGCATCTGATAGGCTGAAACCATTGGGTAGACGACGGTTGTTCGATTTCCTTTCGGTAAATAATTTCGTTTCAATTATTTCGCCGTCCGGGAGGGGTGCACCTCGACGTTCGAAGCAATTGTTTCGCGGTGAGGGAGGTTCGTCGGATCTCGCGCCGGCGAATTTGTTTTTTTTTTTTTTTTTTTTTTTTCGAGGGCCCGGTGTATGCGCCAGTGATACATTGTTGCCGTTTTCTGGGTCATTGGCGTGGCATGTAGTTTTTCGCGTGCGAGAGTCGCGTTAGCTGCGCGCGGCGGTCGATCGTTCGTCCCTCGACTTGGAGGTAATATTCGAAGCCAATTAGAATAGACGAGGCCTCGTCGATCCGGTCGCTTCTGCGATTCAACCGTGCATCCACCGTTCGAGCATCCTCCCCGGAAACTCTTCGAGGACTCACGCGTGCTCCGCCGCGTTACTCGAGAGTTTAGTATCGATCGGGATTATACCGGCACGACCAGCAAACACCATCGAATAATCCCCCACCGAAGACAACGAACTCGGCGATTTTTGACAATTTCTTTTTTTCAACCCCTTCTGCTCTCATGGAAAACAACTCATCCCCATCTGTTATATCATTTTGAATGAACGGTACTTTTTAAAGAATTTTTCAGAATTTTTCCTCCCGTGAAAAACTACCCCTTCTAATATATTTCACTGTCGGATAAGACCACTCGCGTAGAAGGCAAATTTTCTCCATTTTACGTTACACCGAAGACCCGACACTTTTATATTTGTAAAGGAATTTTTTAACACGTTTCACTCTTGGCAAAGCCACCCCTTGTACAGCGAATTCCTTTTATTTCAAACCGTGTCAAATGGGAAGTAATTTAGTTACACTGGCAGGAAAGACCACTGATCTTGACAAATTAATATTGGAAAAGTTTGAGCAGGTTAATTGAAATATCTCGATCTAGAAACCAGCACATTAATTGTATTTCTACTGAGAAAAATTCGTGCACGAGGTTAGCTGAAGCACTTTAGTTTGGAAACCACCCTTTCTGCATGAAGTAACTGCACGGTATACATGTCTAAATAACTAGTACTAACAACGAGAAGATTCTTTCTTTTCCATCTCGAGAATTTCAAAAACTACCCTCATCTTTGAAGTACATTTTGTAGGTTCGATTTCCTTGTCGGATTTTTCGAGGCACGAAATTTTAATGTCTCATTGCGAATTTTCCAAGTAAATGATTTTTCTTCGTTGTTGAAAAAGGGTGATTTGATTCATGAGGGATCGTCGTGCGATCGCCGATCGATACGAAACGAATTTCGGGGAAAAGTTCGAGCATGATGCGACGGAAGAGAATCGCGCGAAACAGGAAACGGCTCGAGGAATCGGGGAGACTATGTGTGTCCTCTATTTTGGTCGCAACCGTTTCGGGGTCAAGGCCGGGACATTTTAACGCCGCGAGATCGATTGATCGTGGGGCTGAAACGGCCTCCTCCCATGACTCCGTCCACCATCCCCGAACCGAATTTCTCTCCGGTGCAATTTAAATCCCGAAAGCAAAGTCTCCGCCTGCGAACTCGGATTCGCTGAACTTCGCCCTTTGCAAATCTGTATTCGATTTCCTAAACAATCTCGACGTTCCCACGCGTGTCCTGGATGGCCAGGATCGCTCTTCAAATGGGACTCGAGCAGATCCTCTCAGTGGAAAATAAAAAACTGCCTGACAGTCCCATTTCCTGTTCAAAAATCTCCTGTTGCATTTTACCGTTCCGAAATTGTCAGAGATGGGCCATCTATTAATCCCAAGTTTGTATAAAAAAACGCGAGTAATGGATTCGGATTGATCAGTGATCGACTAATTAAAAGGGTAGTATTTCATCGAATCGACGATATTTTTCGGTGAATTCTAATTCCAGTTCAACAATGAGAACTCCTGCACTCAATCTCTTTAATTTAAGAAGTCAGTGGAAGGTCTTACTCTTCAATTAATGTGATCACTGAATCTTTCAAGATATCTCGGATTAAAAACTCGCGTGTGAATCGAATACTATTTACTTGGAACGAAGAATAATTCAGTTATCGTGACAGCGAGTCTGTTTAACACGATGAATTAATATTAAGGGGATTCAAGTAGGTCAGTCGAAACATTTTAAAAACCACCTCGTTCTCGCGAAATAAGTCCCGCTGCATACTTAATTGTACTTCTGCCGTGAAAAATTGATGCGCGCAGATAGCCGAAGCACTTTGGCTCGGAAAGTACGTCTTGCCAGCTTCGATCTCGTGCGTTGTGCAACTAAAATATCCAGAAATTGGACTGAAACGGAATTAAATGAAATTTTGAAAACGCGACCGAAGGGAAGACAACGGAGTTAATTCTGACTGCCCGTTCGAGAACACAATTTGGTCGGAAAAATTGCGGATTAAACGCAACAGGATTTCTGAAAAACCAGGACACTCGTGGCAAGATTCCAAGGACGATCGGGGCTATAGTTGTCTGAACTGTTGTTCCCCGTTTCACAGCGATTTTCGAGCAGTCCGTGTCCGAAAAGAGCCGCAGAACCGTCGCGTCTCGTTCACCCCCGCCCGACCCACCCCCGTTCCCTGGTTAGATTTTCTTTGTCGGTGCGTGTCGTCTCCTCCCCTCTCCTGTGGTGTCTCTGTGTCTGTGTGCGTGTGCGTGTGCAACGGAGTATAGTTGTCTCGGTCTGTGGCTCGTGGCGTTCGATCTTCTCTTCTCTGTTCTATCGCCTCGACAAACCGCGGGGCTCCGAGCGGCTTCTCAATAAAATGCCTCCGTACGTGTCACTTGTCAGGCTTTTGTGCCTTCTTGTTTTCTCTTGTTCGCTTTCGCGAGACATACATACATGAGAATGGGTCGTGTTTGTGCTTCCCTTTTCCTCCGTCGCCTCTCTTGTTCGGTAGCGGAACGTGTCCTGTGCGTCTGTCGGTGTGTCGTCGTCGCGCGCAGGGCGTTCCGCCGGCAACAATTTCGAAAAGCAACGCCGCCGGTCGATTCTCCTCTCGAAACCCCGTCGAAAACGTGTCGCGACGTTTCCCTCGATCTCGCTCCGTTCTCGAGAAAATCGCGCTCGAAGTCGCCGAGAACGCCTTCGCCTGACCGTTCGTTGACTTTTCTACTTGCCGGGGGGCGTTTCATATTTTTCGAATAACATTTACACCGCGAACGGATTCGACACGGGTTCGCGGATCATCCGGCAGTGTCGGAGCACGTGCGGCGACCGTTCGCGTAATTTTACACGCAAGTAGAAACGGTCGGGCACAGTCGGACACGATCGAGCGTCTCGCGTCGTCCGTGGCAACTTCGAGATTAATTATCTCGGAAACGAGGCCCGCTCGGGGAAAACTTCGCAGCACCTTTTCGCTCGGTTCTCGCTCAAAGAATCGCGTCAGAGCATAATTTCGGCTACGCCCTGCGCGCCCGCGTGTGTGAGACTGTCTTTTGTTCGTGTTGTCTGATCGCTGTTCTCTCTCTCCAATCTAAAGCTTACGTTCAAAGAAGCGGCAGCAAAAATACGATGTACAGACACGTGTATACTGTATGTACGTGTGTGTGTGTGCGCGCGTACGTGTGTATGTACGTGTGTAGGGCTGTTCGAGACTATGGTACGGTCTTCGTGTGTACGTGTCACATGTACGGAGATGATAAATAATATTACGGTTCATACAGGTACAGCGAACGTGCATGGAATTGTAACTGTACTTTGTTTCTGTTCTGCGTGTCGGTCTGCCTTTCTCTTCTCGTTTAATTGTCCTGTGTGGTCTGTGTGCGTGTGTGTGTGTGTAAGCGCGCGTGTGTTATTGTCTTCGGAGGTTCGCGAAATCGGGGAAACGAAAAGTCGGCTAACGGGCGCACGCTGCAGTCGCTCGAAAAAAAAAAATATTGTTTTCTCTTTTTTCCGCGTTTCTTTTCGCTTTTTCCCGCATTGTTCTCGCGACAGCGCGGTTCCCCGCCGGATCCTTCGCCCCGCTCATGCTTCTCTTATTCGACTGTTTAACCGGAATTCGTTTTCCGAAGGACCCGGCGTCGTCGTGGCAACGAAAAAGGACCGAAGAATCGATCGACTGTCTCTCGATAATCGAGCGAAACCGAACGAACCAGGACCTTCGTGCGAAAACTCGGTGACTGTAGATCTTGGACGTTACTCGATTATTATGGCAACGAGTCAGGAACACGTGGAAATACATGGTTCGCGTTCTAGTGCAGTTTTTGCATCCAGGTCTTGGGTTCCAGGTTTTCGGTTCTTAAGCGATCGAACTTAAAATTCGCGTTCAACGCTGAATCAACCGTCGACAATTCAAGAATCGACTTCAGATTTTTCTTTGTTCGACCATTGTTGGAAAGGTTGAGACAATCTGTCGGAGTGAATTTAGTCTTGTAAATCTAGGACGGAATAATTTTGCGAAAGGTCTGTCGAACTTGAAGGACATTCGAGGGAGGACAATCTGCGGCAAAATAATTGTCAGGAGCGTTTAACGGGCTCCGAAAATATCGACGAAAATTGTCGAAAAGAAACGCTATAAACTGGAGTAAAACAATCTTCCGGTTGCCAAAAAGTTCGAGCGTTAAAAATCATTTCGTGAAGTGCCCGCGATATTTGTCCGAGAACCGGGAAGTAATCTTCCAACGGCACAAGAAGAAAAAATCCAACTCGAAAAGGGAGTTGTCCCGGATAAATAAAAATGAAAACAACAGCTGTGTAGGAACCTCAAAGGTTTTTCAAAAATCATGAACGCAGATTGAATCGAGATGAGAACGGTCCTCGCAGTTCGACAGAACCCGAAACAAAATTCATTTCGACAGGAGCGTCTCCGAACGAGAAAAATGTAAAAATGGGAGAAATAGAAAGGGGATAGAAAAAAAAACGAGAAAAGGAAAACAAAATGTTGCGTCGAAGCGTCGATTTCGCGGGACGTCGAGGCGGCGACGCTCGAGAGTTCTCGGGGACAAGGTTGTCGAGGCGTCGCGGCGCGCCGGAACGGAGATGTCCTGCGACCGAGGCCTGCAATCGCAGGACATCCGTGGCTTCGGGCGCGCGCGGCCGCCGTGATCCTTGCCGGCGAGTGATCGAGAATCGATCTCGATCGATCACCGCGAGATCCCGAGCGGGGCAGGCTCGCGGGGCTGGTCTCGAGCGAGCGAGCGACGCGCAGCGTACGTCTGCGCCCTGCTCGCGAATCCGAGTGCCAGCCCCGTGTTTCCAAACCCTTTGTTCGCGCCGGTGAAATAAAAAAAGAAAAAAAAAGAAGGAAGGTCGATTCTACGGTGAAATTAGGCGAGCGAAACTGGGAAATCGACGCTGCCGACGGCGAAATCAACGGGAACCGGGGGAAACGACGACGAACCGCGCTGCGGAATCGGTCCTCGCGATTTCGAACTCGTCTGAAGGACTTCTGAAGCACGTCTGAAGGATTATGGCTGCGTAAACCGGTCGTCCCGAGCATCATGTCGGACGTTACCTCCGCCCTTTTTCGTTTTTCCTTCGGCTCTCTAAAACCGCAGTTTCTCGTGGCTCCTTCCCGCTCTCGTGCAGTTCTCGAACGCGAATCAACGAACGAAGTTTCCGATCTAGAGACATCTTTGAAGTCTCTTTCAATTATCCTAAGCAGAGTCTCTTCGATCCGGTGGACGGAACATTTTTCACATTTTTCATCGACAAAGTCTCTTTCAATTACACCCGGTGTCCCGTGATAGAATCTACAGAACCGATGTACCGGTCATTCCTTCCGAGAAGAATCGCTCGAAAACGTAGAACAATATTTTCCTCCTACCTACCTTCCTCTGTGAAACAATTTCGATAGAAGCTACTTTAAAAAAAAAGAGAAAATACCATTCCACATTTAACAGCGATTTCTCTTACGAGAAATTACCAGCTTCTGCTCGACTCGCGGGACACCCGGTATATAAACCGCCTTGTTCCCACGTGAACACTCGAAGAATTTACCTCGTCGGCAATTTTCGCAGATGCTAGAACGTTTGTTATTTAACGAACGGAATTAGCGATTACTATTTGTCACGGAATAGCTAGAGACGTCTCTGCAACAGAAGAACACCAGTAAAAATATATATGTCACTATCGATCATGTCGAAGATTAGCCGGGGAGAAACGGTCGGTGCTCGAATTCGGGACGCTGCTGCTGGCTGTCGAACGGCGTGTAATAATTTCTCTCTCTCTCTCTCACGGGTGCAACGAGGGCTCTTCAGGGTCCGTCGAAGGGACAAGAAACTCTCTCTCTCTCTCTCTCTCTCGCGCGAGAGCTGCACGAAGCCGGGATTAAAGGGTCGAACCGGATGCGCAATCGATATCGCGGCTCGAGCAGCGACTGCATGGTTCTTTCCATGGGACAAAACGAAAGAGGAGGAGGAGGAGGAGGAGGAGCACGCGGCGCGGGTTAAACGGCCGGCAAGGAATAAAAAAGAAAAAAAAAAGGAACCGGCGAAAGCCTAAGCTTCTGGCGGCGATTCGAACGGAAACAACTCGTGAAAGGCCGGTCGAAGCCTCGATCGATACCACCCGGAAAACTCAAGAGAAACGTCGCGGGTCGGCGCGATCGTCACGCGAACATCGGCTGGCTGGATCGAGAACGAGAACATTGCGAGACGGAACGGATTTGTTTATGCTCGTAAATTGTATCGGATCGGCGCAAAAGTTCGTGCCGGATTGAAGCGCAATAATAAATCGGGCCACGAACTATTACACCGCTCAGATCGCGAAATGGACGTCCACTTCGCATTTCGGAAATCGAATTACCGAGGTTACAGACCGAAATTCGAAGTAGCAGTCGTACCAAACGAAATTTGGACCGGGAGAGATTGTCGCAGACTAGAATTTTACAGTGACGTTAAAGAATATTAGTATCACACTCGTCGGAATACGAAGAATCCTTCCGTTCACTGTGAAATTCGCCCGCCATCTTGCTCCCACTAGCCGCAGCGCCATCTGGTCGACAGCGCTGCGTGTCTCGGGCATATTTTCCAATTACAAAAGTGATCGATACGAAACATATAAATACGAGGATATCAATGTACGAATTCTCGATCCACGATCCAGTGATTTTCGTCAGATCCAGCGTCGATCGTTCGCCAATGATCGAAGGTGTACCGAGGCGTGTGTCTTGAGATGTATGATTTTGTACTGTATGTTGGTGTCTCGTGTAATACACAGCTGTTTTGTATAAATAAATAAATATATATATATATATATATTGTTATTCTTTTTTCGGTCTTGCAATATATAGAGAGAATATGTATATATATATATATGTATATATTTATGGATATATATATATAAAGGCAAGGTCAAAGGTCAACGTACGTCTCGATCCATTACAACAACGTCATATAATATAATGTATAGATATATATATTGTATATCTGGTTGAGAAGATGTGTAGTTATCATAGGTGGAATTAGTTACGAAACACCGAAACTGAGAGACTCACAAGCAGGAAGAGGAGGGTGTTTTCCTTCGTTTAGAGTTGACCGATCTCACGTTAACATTGCGCATCTGGTAGTCTGCAATGCAAAACACACTTTGGTAGGGTCAGGGACGGACGACGGCCTTTCGAGGTGACGAGAAACGAAAAGCAACGTTTTTGTTTTTGTTCGGATATTTTTCGGTCTACATCGTGTTTACTCGGTCTTTTGCTTTTCCGTTTGGTTTTTTGCGACTGTTATTATTTAACCTCTACGTTTCCGTACATAGATAGATAGATAGACATATATATAGATATTTTTGCGAATATCTTCGGCACACGAGCATACGGTTCTTTTTAATTCCCGTTGTTTTCGTTTCGAGTTCTCTTTATTTTCAAATGTTTTCCGGTGTTTGTTATTTTTGGTTTCGTCGCCAGATGGTCGGCTGTCCACGCGTATCTCTCTCTCTCTCTCTCTCTCTCTCTCTCTCTCTCCCTCTCTCTCTCTGTTTCTCTCCTGCGTCGATCGATCATTTCGTCTCTATCTCTCACGCCGTCGTATCTCTGTCTCTTAGGTGTCACAGGGGCGGTTCGCGCTGCTACAACCCCCACCCCCACCCCTATTATAAAACGATTGTTCTGTCCCTTTTCCGCCCTCGGACAAAAAAACCCTCGAGTTCGCACCCCCGTCGTCGCAAGCCGTCGTCGTGGTGTCGCCGTGGGGGTGGGATCTACCCCCGTTCCCGCAAACGAAACAACCCGAATATTCCAAAATTTCGCCAAATTTTCGAAACTCCGTCTAATCTAGCTCTTGGATCACGTTCCGGTCCCTCCTCTCGACATACGCGGCGGTCGTTTAACCCTAACGAGAACGCCGTTCGGCAAGGGGTAGATCGTCCCGAGGGGGTAGTTCGCGACCGCCCCACCCCCCGGCGAACCTCTCGAATTTTTTCGGAATGCCGACGATGACGAGCGGACGACTCGACCCGATATTCCCGGACGATGGAAAGCTCGTCCATGCCGATGCGGAGAAACATGATCGATCAGATTTCGATCGTCGTGGAATATCGGGTCGACCGGGACCCTCGTTCGTACACTGGCACATGTCTCGAAAGCTGTCGTCTGGCTGGAACCTGCTGCGGGACGTTTCTCCCGCGATTGTTCGCGTCGATCATCGTGTGATCTATGGATCTGTGAATGACTCGGCGGACACCGAGAAAAGCGCGCCGCTTCGTAATCATCCTGTCGCCATTACCGAACTTTCTCATCACTGTTCTTTAACCTCGCTAGGCTCTGGAGTCGTTTTAAGTATTTCTTGATCCTGAACTGGTCATGTTCGTTGTCGCTGGACAGCGGATCTTTAAACGTTTAAACGACACTAATAATTTTCGTCTGCTAACAATTTTAACTAACCTTCTAATGCTTCCACTGTTTCGTGTCTGACCTTACTCATTCTTGCCACGAACGCCTAAAATCCGTTGTCTAGGTTAGGTATCACCCGTCAAAAATCGTTCGCTTTCTTCTTAATTTGACAAGCTATACAATTTTATCGCAGCGAAATTATTGTTACGTCGATTTTGTT
The DNA here is from genome assembly GCA_028454255.1 of Halictus ligatus. Taxonomy (NCBI): domain Eukaryota; kingdom Metazoa; phylum Arthropoda; class Insecta; order Hymenoptera; family Halictidae; genus Halictus; species Halictus ligatus. The sequence continues at coordinate 14,373,485 of CM052134.1, forward strand.
TGTCTGACCTTAATCATTCTTGCCATGAACGCCTAAAATCCGCTGTCTAGGTATCACCCGTCAAAAATTGTTCGCTTTCTTCTGAATTTGACAAGCTATTCAATTTTATCGCAGAGAAATTGTTGTTATGTTGATTTTGTTTGTCTGACGTTCTTCCGCCTTCTTGAATATTCATAATTGAAAATTTACTCGGTTGAAAGGTGAAACTGGAAGCATCAGATATATATATATATTTATTGACTAATGACCAATTGTAAATTGTTTGTTTGACAAGCTAGTCGAGGAGTTGTAGATTCATTTAACCGTTCAGAGATCGTCGAGCAATGTTAATGAACATTGAGTCTCTCTCTCTCTCTCTCTGGGTGCGTGCAGTATTAAAACCAGTACAATTTAGAAGAGATCGTCGAGCAATGTTAATGAACATTGAGTCTTTCTCTCTCTGGGTGCCTGCAGTATTAAAAACAGTATAATTTAGAAGAGAGATTTAGTACAATTTTGAAGAGAGTGTTCCGCTAAAACAATAAAAACAGTTAAACAATTTCCGAGACCTTCTACGGTCAATCAAGACTGCATCAACGAATCAACGGAAAAAGAAGCTGAAATTATCGTGCGAAGAATTTATCGGAGAGGATCGATCTTGATCACGTAATTGCATAAATACCCGGTTAAAATTAGCCGGTAAAAACAGATCTGATCGCAACAATTTTTTCCAGAAGAGCCGTCGAAATTTCGCGAATTCTCCCCTCCAGAGCCCAGAGTCAGCTTCGAGGACCGACGCGGCTGCTGACTTTTCTCGGTGGTCCGCGCGACAATGACACTCGCAATGACTCTCGCAATGACGGCTAAACGTGTCCAGGATCCCCGTTCTCTCCCGAGAGACTCGACGGTCGACCGGCAGAGGGAAACCGGAAGTGGGGGCACCCGGAGCACGACGATCACCATATTTCGAACCGATTGATCGTCTTATTTTTTCTCGTTTTTGCTCTCTCTCTCTCTCTCTCTCTCTCTCTCGTTTCGTCCATCTGTTTCGTCTGTACTCTTTTTATTATCATTTATTATTTTTGATTCACTCTTTTCGGTTCGGTTCTCGCTCCAGTCCCAATCTTACGACAGGGTGCCGACTACAGAACAGAAGGTCCACTCTAAATTCGAAACGAAACGGACGGGGTGAGTTGACGCGGGCAAAAAAGGACAGACGAGGGAGACTCTCGTGATTTTTTTAATTTTTTCTCTCTCTCTCTCTCTCTTGTACTCTTCGCTTTTCTCTATGCGCGTACAGAGGCGCGCACCTTTCGGATTTTTACTTCCGGCTCCTTTTCTCTGCCCTCTCTCTCTCTGTGTTTTGATTGTTTTTTTTTTTTTGGTTTTGGTTTTCTTTTTTGGTTTTCGGTTCCCGCCAGTAGAGGAACCCTCCCCTGGAAAAGAACGGAGGGGTTGCGAACGCGGCCTCGAACGCCGTTCGCCGAACGTCGGCCAGAGAACAGCCCCGAGATCGAGAACAGACGATCCACGAGGCGAGATCTAGGACCCGCGTTCGCTGTCCCCCGTCGATCCGCGATCCTCGCTGCCGCCGGGAGCCGATCCAGCACTCACTTCCGGCGGAAGTCCGGCGGAACCTCGGCGGAACCCGGAACTTCTCCCGAGGCACGGGCGAACTTTGAACCTTTTTTCTCCGCCCTTGTACCGTGGACTTTCGAACTCAAATTTTTCTGGAAAATACCTCGGACATTTAGTAGTATGCACAAAAATTTTCGAAAGCATCCGTGCACGGGCAAACGATTTTCAAAATTGTCGAAGACGTCCAGGCACCGGGCTGCAGAATTTCTGCTGCGTGAGGCGTCGCTTTTGACATTTCTATGATTTCTCACACCGTTATACTAATCGTTCATGGTCGAGATCTTTTTTTGCTAGACAGCCAGGAACATTTAGTTGTATGCACAAAAATTTTCAGAAGCATCCATGCGTTGGTAATGGTTTTAAAAATTGTCCGAGACGCACAGGCTCTAGTCGAATGTTTCCTTTTCTCTTTCTTAATTTTTTTCACAACCTTGTACTCTTTGTTCAGATTAGAAATTTTTTGGGCGGGGCAGCTGTGATATTGAACTAAGGGCGGAAAAATTTTCGAAAATCTCCGTGCACGATTAAAGCGTTTAAAAATTGTCGATCAAGTGAATAATCCAAAGAGCCGATAATTTCAATCGAGTGATACACTTTCTCCGGCATCTCTGAACGTTAAAAAATTACTTTAGGGTTGTTCAACCGTGTCACCAGGATATTCTCAGTGCCCGCAACGTCGCAGCTCGTGCAACAAGAATAAAACGGCGGTACGATTTTATATTGTACATGCCTCGTTGCTATAAACGCGCGGAGAGAAGGCAAAGGCTCTCTCTCGCGGTATGGAAAAATGTCTCCGAGCCAATAATAGTCGTTCGTAAAATCAGACCGAAGGTTACGAGACTCTTTAACATTTAGCTTGATCGTGGCTGCCATTTCCATCGGCTCTGAACAGCTCTATAAACCGATGATGGAGAATCGGTGTCTCACAGCTACAGGACAATCTCTAACACCATTAAAAAGGCACACGCAAGACGATAATAATTTTTCAGATTCTGTTCGAATTTCCGTGTTGGCGCCGAGGTTCCGGATACCTGAAAAGAAGATTAGTTCCTGCAAAGGGGACAAAGAGGCATATCGTTATCGTTATCGTGTCGCTCGGATCGTGAAACGTTCAAAATTTCGTGTTCTACAACCGTTTCGAGAAACGGGGGGAAAAAAAGGGGGGTGAAAGGGAACCCCCGGGGGGCTGGTACGCGTCACTCGCACGCGTATGTAATTTCCTCAATCGTATCCGATTTTCAAACGTATTTAACGAGGTAGAATATAACAAATCTAAAACGGCGAGGTATTCAATTTAACTTTCAAGCCCCGCCCACGTACCGTCGGACCCGGCCCGAGCCAAGATAAAATAATTATCCGCGATGTATCCTCAGACGGTACCGGTTTTTTGAAATCGGAGATCCACGCCTGTGAAACTCCGGCTGAATATCGGCTCGTTTCATTTATTATTCCCGGTTCCCCGGAAAAATGCGAGGGGAAATGATTTCATCTGCTCGGAGGATTCATTTGGACCCGCCAATAAAAAGAGGATTGTCAGATTCAAAAATTTGTGACTGCGTACACTGCCTTTTGTATCGGATTTCTTGTCCGAAATAATTAATGAAAAATTCACAAGAAGCACCGGTTCATTCACTTCGAAATACGTGAAGTTATTAATTTCGGGAACATTGCCTTTCATATTTATTTCTTGAGTGTTTGGAAAAATTCGAGAAGCAACGGAAATCCTTTGTTCGCGTCACAATGTTAATTTAAAAATTCTATGGCCGCCGAATTGTCGATGGAAATTTCGAAAATTTAGACACAGTAAACAGTACTGTGTTCTGTATTAGATTCATTTGGAAATCTTCAGAAACGAAAATTAATAACATTATTGAACTCGAGATTTGAATGTATCTGCTACATGCATCTCCGTGTTAAATAGTAAATGACACGAAAGGTAAAATTAATTTCTGACGCGTTGAGAATGTTTGAAATAATATTGATGCGGCGTCGATTTTACAGCATGTGTGTAAATTGAAATATACAGTGATAAAATGTTTCGATTCGTTATTGCTGATGCATTAGCTGAACGTGTTAATTTAGGGGGTTGAACAAACTCCGCAACGATCCTCGGGAGGATAAAAAGCATCCCCTGACTGAGATAACGTTGAAATCTTTTGGGAACGTGGACACATGTCTTCAATTTTGCTAATTGACAATTTCCAAGATTGTATCCGAGAAAAACAAGTTCCACCCTTTATCGAGGACAGCTTACTCTAGAAATTTGAGTTTTTAAATTTACTTTTTACCGAGCCTAATCCGAGCAGAAAGGGTGGCAGTACGACTAAACTATTTACCCCTTTTCATAGACTACCCTTATGTACGTCCCACGAGCTTCTAGAATTTCGTTGATAATGAATTTCATCTGTTAAGGGCAATTCACTGTACAGGTCCGTATTTTAAAACCCTTAACAATACTAAAAAAATATATATATAAATACATATAAAATAAAATATAGATATTTTCCGTTCTCTACTTGACATAAAAATGTCGAGTCCACAGTATGAAAAATAGCTTGGACCTGGTGGGAAGTAAACTTGCGACACTTCCGGCCCGTTAAGGGTTAACCCTTTGCACTCGAAGCCATTTGAACTCTAAAACGAAACATCTCTTCCGACGCAGAATATTTAACATGTTCAAATGTTTATATTTAAAATAAACGGTGCAATTTACAGTACTGAAATGTTTCGTAATTTATTACTTACAAACAAATTTAATATTTTGAATAACGATACAGGAATTTTTAGTGGCTCTTTACAGTCGTCATTCGAGTGCAAAGGGTTAACCCTTATTTTAGCGCTATTTTCATTTTAATACTACATTTCCCTTCCGTCTCAGAATATTTTCATTTTATTCACACGAAACCGATGCGACTTCCACAGAAAATATTTAAATGTCTAGTAATCTATTACATACAAATTTTGTAATGTAACAAATATTTTGTAATATTTTTACAAACTGCTTCAGAGTCACCACTCGAGTGCAAACGGTTAATTCTCGCGAGTCCCGCGTGAAGTTACGTAACAAAGTCCCCGACGTTCCTCGGCAACCCCTGAAAACTCGAATTCTCGAACTCCGATCGCTCGACAAAAAGCTGGCAAACGCGGAACATCCCTGAAAACAGCACCTTCGACCCCCCGGAACTGCGAGATCCGATCCCGTCGACAAGCACCCCCCGAAAAAAGGACCGGAGAAACCGGTGCAGGGTGCAACTAACTAAAAGACTCCGGGGACGCGTGATTGTCCGTGGAAAAGCGGGCCCGGGCGGGCTCGCGAGAAGTCCGGCCGACAGGAACTCCGTATTCGATCCACCGCAGAGAGTCGATTACCTTTGACGGAACCACCTGTTCGACCTTTTCTCTTTTTTTCGCGAGGCCCACCCCTCCCCCTCCCCCACCCCCGAATTCGCCCGCCCCGTGAACAGCGGGCAAAGTGGACGTCGAAGGCGGGTGATGGGACACGGAAAAAGCGAGCAAGAGAGAAAGGGACATAGAGAGACAGAGAGAGAGAGATAGCGAAGGGTCAGATAGGGGGTGGTTGATCCGTCGTGGGGGAGGACGTCGGGGGTGGGTGGGAAGAGAGAGCCGGGCGAATTTAAAAGTAATTTTGACGTCGGAAAGAGCGCCGCGAAAGGGTTTCCGACGGATCGTTACGGGCCTTTGATCGCGAATTAAAAGCTTGAAAGTCGACAGTTTAGCGATGCCACCTCTACAACCCTCCTCCTCCACCCCTCTCTCTCTGACTCCTCCCCCTTCTCGCCCCCTCTCGATCTACATATCTGCCAGCTCTTTCCCCGGCCACTTTCTTTTTTCCTCCGGTCCCTCTCTCTATCTATCTATCCAGCTATACGTTCGTTCATTCGTTCGTTCGTCCGGCTGTCTGTCTTTTCCTCTAGCTAGCCCGGACCTCGTCACTCCGACAACTCTCCTCTCTCTCCCTCTCTCTGTCTGTCTCTCTTTCACGTCCCTCTCTTGTCCCTCCTTCCGCGTGACGATGGACGGTTCGTTAACCTGTCTGCAGCGTTTATTGGCGCTGCCGATGTAAAAGAAGAGCTTACCAATAACATATTACTATTTCAATCCTAGTCGAGAGGATAAATCCTTTGCGCAACTCCCGCTCCTCCTACAACTCCCTCATACTCTCTCTCTCTCCCTCCCTCTCTCTCTCTCTCTCTCTCTCTCTCTGTCTGTCTGTCTCTCTCTTCTCCTCCTTCGTCACATTCAGGGCCGCGCACTCTTTCTCCTCCTACGTTTCGGCTGTCTGTCCGTCTGTCTTCCCAGTCTCGGAAATGCCGTATTTTCGTTTCGCTCTGCTTTTTTCCCCCTGTCCACCCCCCCCGCTTCATCTGTACCCCGTCCGACAGTCGCCAACCCCCCTGGACTTCCCTTATACGATTCAAACCCCAACTGCCAACTGCCTACCTACCTACCTACCTACCTACCCGGCCAGGATATCTTTGGATCCTCGCGGAACGGTTTTCGGGGTTTAACGATTGCCGATTGATCTTTGCCACCAACCCCCACCGGCCACCCCCAACCCCCAACGCGTCGTAGTCTCTTTGGCGGACGTTGAACGCTTTTGAGTTTCGCGGGGGATAGGCTTTGTCCGTCTGCTCGGACGATTTTGTCCGGGGACTTTTCTATTTGTTTCTCGAATTGTTGCACTGCTCGGGTAATTGTCAATTGCTTAAGGTTTAATTTTGAGGAGTGACTGGAATGACTCTCTGACGCTTGGAGATGATTCGATGGTTATTAGGCATCATGAGCATAAAGAATGACGACGAAGATTGTCGAGAAAGGTCCATCTTTTTATTGGGGGTGTAGAGGAATTATTGTACTGTCGGGGTAATTGTCAACTGTTTGATGTTTAATTTTGAGGAGTGACTGGAATGACTCTCTGACGCTTGGAGATGATTTGATGGTTTTTAGGCATCATGACCATAAAGAATGACGACGAAGATTGCCAGAGATGGTCTATTTTTTTAATTAGGGGTGTAGCGGAATTGTTTGTACTGCCGGGATAATTGTCAACTGCTTAACTTTTAATTTTGAGGAGTGACTGGAATGTCTCTTTGACGCCTGGGGTTGATTTGTTGGTTTGTGAGCATCGTTACCATACAGAATGACGATGGAGGTTGTCGAGAAAGGTTCATCTTTTTATTGGGGGTGTAGCGGAATTGTTTGTACAGTCAAGGTAATTGTCAATTGTTTAACGTTTAATTTTGAGAAGTAACTGGAATACTTCTCTGACACTTGGAGATGATTTGATGGTTATTAGGCATCATAACCATAGAGAATGACGACGAAGATTGCCGGGAAAAGGTTCATTTTTCTATTGGGGGTGCAGCGGAATTGTTGTGGACCTGCTTGTACAATTGTTAATTAATTTGTACAGGAAGTTTGGCTGCGTGAAGGGAGTACAGTAACTTCGTGAACAATTTTGACATTTTTGGAAGAAGCTTTGAGAGATTTGGGAAGAAGCTTCTTTTTCGAAATCAGACGATCTATATTCGGAAAGAGCGGAGTTAAATCGCCCGGTGGGAAACAAGCAACCGACCGAAAACCATCGATCTTCGTGCGAATCATAGCACCGAAGGAGAGAAGACTATTAAGCGGGAGTCACCGGAAACTACCCGAGTCTTCGAACTTTCTTCTCGGTCAATGTAGACAATCGTCAGCGGCGGAGGAAATTATTATTAAACGCCAACAAAAGTTTGCGAACGTTAACTCGGCGAAGTTAAACTCGGCAAGGAAACGACTCCCCGCCCCCTTCCCCAAACCCTAATAAAATGAACTCGGGAATCATCGTTCCTGCGCAATAATTGATACAGTATTCCCAAACTCGTTTAAACGATCCTCACGTTATTCTATAAACTGAAAATGCGTCACGTACGATGCGTATGCGAAACATACTGTGCTCAACTATAATGATATTGCAAGGAAACGACAGATTAAAATATTCCTACCAACAATTCCGTTCCCACAAGGAAATTATATGAATCAGGGTACATTCTAGTGACGAAGAAATCTTAGTGGACCTTTGTATGGAACTCGAGGGGTTGGAAAATATGAAATGAACCTCCGTCTCACCCTTCGACAAGAAGACGGAATTTAGAATCCATTACAACAAAAATAAAACAATTCCAAGTGTGAGGGGGGTTGACAATCTGATTCTCAAAGAATCAAATATAAATCACAATAAGTTCTCCAGTGTGGAGCTATATCAACTCTCTCTATGAAATCCAATGAATTAAAATACCCAAATCAACCCCCGAGAATGCTTTCCACCCCATATCAAGGCGAACCTGCTACCCCGGAGCACGCTGTTAGCAAGAAACCTTCGCGATCCACGGTGTCCCATGGAGTGTCCCTTGCAAAGACCGAAGGGAGGGGGACGGGGGTTGAAAATCGCAACTCAACCCTTTAAGAATCTCCAAAACACCGGTACTCTGATTCTCAAAGAATCAAATATAAGTCACAATAAGTTCTCCAGTGAGAAGGAGCTCCATCAACTCCCTCTATTAAATCCAATAAATTAAAATAACCAAATCAACCCTCGAGCTTTCCACCCTATATCAAGACAAACCTGCTACACCTCTGCTCTGATTCTCAAAGAATCAAATATAAGTCACAATAAGTTCTCCAGTGAGAAGGAGCTCCATCAACTCCCTCTATTAAATCCAATAAATTAAAATACCCAAATCAACCCTCGAGCTTTCCACCCTATATCAAGACAAACCTGCTACATACCCCAAAAGCACGCTACCTTAGCAGAAAACCTTCACAATCTACAGTGTCCCATGGAGTGTCCCTTGCAAAGACCGAAGGGAAGAAGACGGGGGGTTGAAAATCGCAACTCAACCCTTCAAGACTCTCCAAGACACCGGTACTCTGATTCTCAAAGAATAAAATATAATTCACAATAAATTCCAGTGTGAATAAATTAAAATACCCAAATCAACCCTCGAGAATGCTTCCCACCCTATATCAAGACAAACCTGCTACACACCCCGAAAGCACGCTTCCAGCAAGAAAGCTTCGCGATCCACGTTGTCCCGTGGAGTGTTCCTCGCAAAGACCGAATTAAACTCGGGAATTCCGTCTGGATTCCGGCATGTTGCGGCAACAAAACAGCGTCTCGGGGTTCGGCCCGAAGAGTCACAATTCCATCGAAGAAAAAAGCCGAGGGTGGTGCGCGTCCACCCCCACCGGCGGCCGCCGCGGAGGGGCGAGGGGTCGGTGTAGCGGAACACGAAATGAAGAATCCGTTGAAAAACGTATGGAAGAAAAAGCGACGGAGGGGGGGGGGGGGGGGGGGGGGGGGGGCGAGGGGTGGCGGTAGAGGGTTGGGCAACGAACGAGAAATCGAGAGAAAGAGAGATGGAGAAATGGAGGAAAACGAGGGAAACGTTTAGATAGGATACGTTCGATTTTGTCCAAATATGACGGTTCGATGTACACCGGCCAGAAGGGGGTTGTTGGGTGGCCCGTGGGGGTGGCCCGAAAGGGTTGCGGGGGGCGGGGGGGGGCCACGGATTCGAAGGCCGGGCTTTTCTGGTCGAGAGTTTCGGCTCGAATATTGGAAAACGCCGAGTTCGAGTACAAGGGAGACTCGCGGAGGCTTCCCCCGATATATGCATATAAACACAATACCTACCCCCTGGCCGCTGGTTTTCGAGGGTGGTGCGCGACCAACCACCCCCGCCCGACCCTCCTCCTGCCGCGCACACGTCCGCAAACGTACACGCGAGCGTGTGTACGTGTGTGTTCACGTACACGGCCACGAGACGCTCTTAATATGCCGTTGCACACATATTCGGGGAAACTAGTCAGGATATCTAGCGACGATGTATATTTTATATCCAGCACGGGGGGGGGGGGTTTCCCCCGGGGGGGGGGGGGGGGGGGGGTTGATCGGGGGTTGGTTGCAGAGCGTCTACCGGCACCGGGGGATATCTCGATCGACGTCGACTAATCCAAAAACCCTGCGCTCGCTCGTTCTCCACGGACTTTTATTAAGGCGATATTAAGCCATTATTCGATCCCGGTATTTCCTGCCTGGAATTTTGCTTTCGAAGGGCAGATCCTCCCCCCCCTCGTCCCTTCGAGCCCCGGTGCCTTCCCGGCTGCCTCCTCCCGATCCGTTCCCCCGGCGAAATTGCGAATTTTTTCCGCGGATTTTGTGTTCCGTCAAACTTCACCGAAGGAACTTCTCGCTCGGCGATATGCGTGCACCGGGAATATTAATTAACGGACGTCCGAGACTGTTTCATGGAGAATTTTTTCGATCGACGATGGAAGATTATCCGAGCCTGCTGATTGCTTTACAGCGAAGATCGTTGTAAGTACGCGTACCAGGATTCCACATGCGATTCGACAGTGGAACGACCGAGCGATAAATGCGACTGACTCGTTCCGACTTCATACAACTTTTATTGTAATATGTGGTTCAACGAAGAGGTTCATTGAAAAATTTCCGATGAAAACATTTTTACAATTTCATTAATTTAATCATTTTTACAATTTCATTAGAATTTAAATGGTACACGGCACGAACTTATGGGAGGATCTAATATGAAAACATTTTGAGTTGGTGTAATTTAACAGTAGAACTACCGAGAAATAAATGCGACTAACGTATATTACTTCCTAACAGTAACAAAACTCTGTCCATTCAGACTTGATACAACTTTTATTGTAACATGTGCTTCGATGAAGCGGTTGATTATAAAAATTTCCGATGAGAACATTTTTACAATTTCATTAATTGTAAAAGAAAAAATTCTAGTGTTGAGAGAGTGGAGAAATTAAAAGGGTTGAAGAATTGATCCTTGAAGAATCCTCGCAGACGATTTTTATTTTGCCTAAATATCCACGGTCCGATTGTGTAGAGACTTGGTGGGAAATATTTTTCGATGGACCTTGACAGGGTAGTTCGGGGGTGGACCAGCTTCAGAAATACTAATGACGTCAGTGATTGTAGGAGAAAAAATTACGTACCAGTTATTTTGACTGCTCCGGTGGTTCTAGTATTAATTTTGTGCGTAAGACAAATATTTTGACAATATTTGGACAATATTTTGTGTATACTAGGGGTGATCAATTATTTGCAAAGAATTTGTTTAATTGTCTCATCTAAATAAACATCTTCCGCCAGAATTGCGAGCGACTGGAGGGAAATAGAAACCTATTTTCTTTCGTAATACTTTACCGAACAGGATGTCTAATTAACAGGATGCTGAATAAGTCAGTTTCCTCAAAAGGAAGGAGGCAGCTTGAGTCATATTTTGCTCAACTTTACCCTGGATTTCTATGAAATTGGGATTGAAAATTTGCAGGAAAGATGGCAAACTATCCTTCATAACGGTGGAGATTATATAATAAATTAAGAAATGAAAACTTGAATTTGCTGCAAAGTCTGAACATTTTGAAAAATTTCTACGCGTATTCTACTTTTTAGACTCGGCTTGGGAAATGTTTCGCATAAGGATCGACGGTCAATTGATAATTATCTCGCGGGGGGGGTGTGAGAACCAGCCCGGCTCCTCGCAGTTCCACCCCCGGGCGCGGTTTCTTCTCGCATTTTTCACGCGGTTCTGATCTGAAATATATTATAAATGCACCCGGGGGGCGAAACTGCCATCGGCAGGATTGATGGCTATCTAATTATGCGAATAAAAATACACCCTTCCGGGTAAGCGTGTGACAGCGTGAGCGCGTGAATGCGTGTGCGAGGGGGTGCGTTTCAGCGTGCACGTGCGCGACCACCGGAGTATAATTAAGCGCGAGCGCCGGCTCGGGACCAGCCACAGGGAAATTCCCGAATTTTCCTGGCTGACTGGCCGAAGTCGGAGTATCGACGGATTAATTGACTCTTGGACGGTAATCGGGCCGAATCATCCCTTTCTCGGAGCTCTGGTCGCGTCCCTGGAATTATTTGAAACGCGAGAAGGATATTGGAGGGCGCCACGACAATCCGTACTTTATTTTATTGTTACGTCTTTTTCTCTCTATGATTTATAGAGGCTACTTGAAGTCTCAGATCCGAGTAGCTTCAACCCCGCAGTTTTCAAATTTAGAGTTGTGATTAGCATTGACATTTTGCAGAATGAAAGAATACCAACATTAGAGAATTAGTGAGATTGCTATAAAATATTGCCCACCCTTGTTCTACATTTCCTCAATTTCTCAATTTTTGTAAATCTTTTCAATTTGATCTATCTCTGAACAACAAAATTTTTAAATCTTTTTATATGGTGGAAACTGCGGTGGTTCATCCATAAAATCGCTCGCGTAATTAGCACATTTCTGGTCATTATCATAAACAATCAATTATCATCGTAAAGCGATTCACCGTGCAAATTGCTTCCTCTCGTACACGGTGTGACGAGAAAAACGCAATTGAAAATTGTCGGACACCGACGGTACGGAAGAACAAATGCAAGGGGGTTGACAAAATCGAAAAACCACCCTCCAGAAAGTAACAAAACGGAAGAACGACCTCCCGATGAATTAACAGGAATTTACAAAATGGAAGATCACAGAATTGAGAAAATAGAAGGACAAACCTCAGATGTTAACAAAATGGAAGGAACCCCCAAAGAATTGACAAAATGGAAGGCTTAAAAACTTAACAAAACGGAAGAACGACCCCACGATGAATTAACAGGAATTTACAAAATGGAAGATCACAGAATTAAGAAAATAGAAGGACAAACCTGAGATATTAACAAAATGGAAGGAATCCCCAAAGAATTGACAAAATGGAAGATCACAGAATTGAGAAAATAGAAGGACAAACCTCAGATATTAACAAAATGGAAGGAATCCCCAAAGAATTGACAAAATGGAAGATCACAGAATTGAGAAAATAGAAGGACAAACCTCAGATATTAACAAAATGGAAGGAGCCCCCAAAGAATTGACAAAATGGAAGATCACGGAATTAAGAATATGGAAGGACAAACCTCAGATATTCACAAAATGGAAGGAACCCCCAAAGAATTGACAAAATGGAAGGCTTAAAAGATTAAGAAAATGGAAGGACAGCCGCCAAACATTAACAAAATGGAAGAACATCCCCCAAAGACCTGACAAAACGGAAAAACCGCCTACCAAAAATTAACAAGATGGAGGAACCACCCCCGAAAACGCGTATACATGTTTCTAGAGCAAATTCGCCGAGCAAACAACCCTAATAACCGTCCGCGCATCCCCGCCAGGCAATCTCAGCTGGGAAAAAGTTGAAATAATCGATTTGCAGGGACTCGGGAAGCATTAAGAAGCTTCCCCGAGTCCTCCTCTCGCCGCGTATTTCAGTCGGCCGGGGGGGGGGGGGGGGAGGAGGAGGAGGAGGAGGGCTGTAATTGGCCGAATTCACCCCGAAGACCGCGTCTGTCGAAGAGGCGGGCGTTCGGTTTGCTGCGTAGCAGATTTCAGGATCGGCCGCGGTTTGATGAATGGCCTCCGATCGCGGAGCCAGCTCGGCCCGTGATTAATATGCATTGAAAACGAGCGCCGGCTGACGTCGGGGGCCGTCTCGATCCGTCAGATCGCGATCCAAACGAAAATCAAACCCGCCCCGGATATTTTCACCGCCGCGGGATTCCGCGTCGAAAAACTTTTTCGGTGACCCGACCACCTTCGCGAACGAAAAACCCGAGGCAGTGATCGAAGATATTCAGAAATTAGGCGACGGAATATTCGGGAACAGCTGGACTGCGGATTTTATGCGTTTAGGATGAAAACGGACGAGTGCAACGTCACACTCCGAGAATTTTCCAGAATTTAAAGACTAATTATTACTGTTACTATTATTTTAAGGACTATTATCTTTTCTCACTTTATTTCTTCTATAAATCTAGGAATTCCATTTATATTGAGATTTATATTAAGAGTTTAATGTGTATATAACAAATAATTCATATATAAATTGATTTATATGTTTATCATTGTATCCATGTATATATATATAGGTTATTATAATTAAATTTTTTCTTATTTCCCTTATATTTTCTATAAATGTAGGAATTCCATATATATTAAGATTCATATTAAGAGTTTAATGTGTACATAATAAATAATTCATATATAAATTGATTTATATGTTTATCATTGTATCCATGTATATATATATAGGTTATTATAATTAAATTTTTTCTTACTTCCTTTATATTTTCTATAAATGTAGGAATTTCATTTATATTAAGATTCATATCAAGAGTTTAATTTATATATAAATAGATTTATATGTTCATCATTGTATACATATATATAGGTTCTTATTTTTTCTATAAATGTAGGAATTCCATTTATATTAAGATTCATATTAAGAGTTTAATGTATATACAATAAATAATTTATATATAAATAGATATATATGTTTATCATTGTATGCATGTATATATAGGTTCTTATTTTTTCTACAAATGCAGGAATTTCATTTATATTAAGATTCATATTAAGAGTTTTTCCTGTACTGTTAGGTGGTCGTACTAAAATTACTGGAACAATAAATACAATTTTGGGCTAACTTCCATCTCGTAGGACGGAAAATGTTTGTGTTGCATAAAAATCCGCAGTCCGTGTAGCTGATCGTATTTTGTTAGGCGGAATTTTTGGGAAGAGCGCGAAGCTCCATAGTTCGGAGGAGCAGGATACCATTCGGTCGTTAATCGAGGCTCGCAAGCGGACTTCCGGTCCCCCGAGGAAGATCTAGGAAGATCTTATCCGGGGGTGTGGATCGGGCACGTCACAGGTACGCCAAGTATCCGGGTCATCGCAAGGAAAGTGAAACGTCGATAAATTCCGACTTCGAAAGGACCTTGGACTAGTGTCCCGCTTAACCTCCCAGAATCCTGGATCTGCTGGAATTACCAGAATCCATTTCTTCGGGAAAGCGCTATGATAAAAATCCCCTAAAATTCAATCGAATACCTTCCCCTTATTCTCACGATTCGTAAGTTACGAAGCAACGTAAAACTGTGATTTGTGGTGCAGTAACGACACACTTTGGCAGAATTTACATCCTGAGTCTCTTTCGTATTAACTAATTTTATTAATTTTTCAACCGTTTCCGGTAGTGCAGAAGAAAAATGTTTCGAACGAAACTTAATCAGGCTTTTGCAAGCTTGATTATAGAAAATTTCGAGGAGTAACTTTTCTTAAGAAAAAGTCACTTTGATTGTTCAAATAACATTCAAACGATTGTTATTCATTCTTTATCTCAGGATGCTGTAGCTGACGTTAAGACAAATCCAACGACCTACCGTATTTGAGCCCTGCACCTATAAATAAAACTGGAATAAATTCTTTCTCAAACAGAAAGTCGATGACTCGAAGTAGCCTAACTTCTACTTCGTCGAGAAACAGCTAAAATTCACTGTCAATTTCAACAGAAATACAGTCTCTTTTTCGATCCTCGACAGATTCCAAAAATCAAGCTTTAAGAGTGAAACCTTGTGTAAAATGAAATTTTTGAACATTTTTTTCGTTTTAAAAAAGTTAGAAAGTGATGGGAGACGTTCTTGTCTTTATTTCCAAACTAAAGTGAACGGCTGCATTAAACCTCGCCATTTTCGCAATTTTGCAAATTTTAATCAAAGAACAATGTCACGTCGTGTGCACGAACTAACGATTCCATTTTGATTTTTTCCAAGCCGCCGTAGCACCACTGACATTAACGATAAAAATGTCTACAAAATATTTTTCTTTCCATCACAACGTCCATAAACGATACCTCAAATTTTAAATCAATCTACGCGTTACATTCTTAAAAAAGAAACAAAAATCTTGACAACCACTGATACAAGGTTGCGCCCTTGACCAGTGACTCTAAATGCGGCGCGTCAAAGAGGAAGTCGCCGACAGAAGGTAGCCTAACTTCCAAGCCGCCGTAGCCCCACTGACATTAACGATAAAAATGTCAACAAAATATTTTACAAATCACTCTACGCGTTACATTCTTAAAAAAGAAACAAAAATCTTGACAACCGTTCACACAAGGTTGCGCCCTTGACCAGTGACTCTAAATGCGGCGCGTCAAAGAGGAAGTCGCCGACAGAAGGTAGCCTAACTTCCAAGCCGCCGTAGCACCACTGACATTAACGATAAAAATGTCAACAAAATATTTTCCAAATCAATCTACGCGTTACATTCTCAAAAAAGAAACAAAAATCTTGACAACCGTTCACACTAGGTTGCGCCCTTGACCAGTGACTCTAAATGCGGCGCGTCAAAGAGGAAGTCGCCGACAGAAAGTAGCCTAACTTCCACACTTCTTCGGGGGACAGTTCTCCCCGTTCGACGCCCTCGAACACGTATCGAGTTCGTCCGGGCGAAGGGCTCGGAAGGGTCGTCACTCGATAACATCGAGACGCGAATGAGAGTTGTCGTCGTGGAGACGGACCTCGGTGCGGCGACGGAGAGGCGGCGTGGCAGCGCGCGGGTTTCCTCATTTGCGTGCGCTTCCGGTTTCGGTTACCCGGCAGCCCTTTCGATCGTTATTGAGTTACCGGTAACGTTATACAGGCACTTCCAGCCCGGTCGTCCGGCCCGCGGACGCGGGTGCACAAAAGAGGCGAATAATTGGCAAAGCGGACGCGACAAAGGACTCCCGGTTAATTCGATCGCTGGCGGGGGGTTCGGAGGGGGTGGGGTGGGGGTGAAGGGTGAGAAGGACCGTGCACGCGTGCACGCGAGGCACGGCAGCACGCGTGCACGATGCGTTTTCGAATTCGGCCCGTGTGAAATTCCTTAAACGAATTCACGGCTCGATGGGAATTCCTCGCTTTGAGAAGCCGGACTTCCCTCTCTCTCTCTTTCTCTCTCTCGCTCTCTCTTACGCTCTCAGTAAGAGAGAGAGAGAGGGTCTTTCCTTCTATGTAGAATTGTAAGTCTACTGTTGTTGTTTCTATGGTCGTGACGAGGGTGAACGTATAATTGAAGGGAGCTGCTGAGAATGATTGAGTTGGCTTTGGTTGTTGGTCGAGGTGCATGATCGATTTTGAATTTGTCGAGGCTCCTTTGCGGGCGATTGTGTTACCGAGAATTTTCCGTTACAAATTTTCTTGCAACAGAATCGAGTGAAAGTGGGATTGTTTCAGGCTCTCAGGTCTGCTGTAATAGTCTAACAAGAAATAGGAGCAGCTTCGATGATAGCAATTCCACGAGTTAGGATTTCTCCACCGAAAGTTCCCATAGCGGTCTGTGAATCAACCCTTAGCGCTCGAGCGGTGTGAGGAACCTCTAAAAATTGCTGCACAGTTATTAGAAATATTTTTCACTTTATTACATTCGCTTGTGTTTAACTGCTAAAGACTTCTTGAAAGAAGACTTTAATTGAAGATGAATTTAATTTGTGCCATTTTCGCATGTATAACATAAAAAAAAAATTGGAGTTAAAACAGCTTCGAGTGTGCAAGGTGAATACTGAACCAACCGAGCACAAGATATGTAGAAGTGAAACGTCTTATAGAATGGAGAAGATCGCATGCACTTAAAACTAAACCTCCCACGGTCAAAATGACCGGTTCTCTGTTCCACAATGATTGAAATTATAAAAACGTTTCCAGAGGAAATTACCGTGTCAATGTCAATAAAATATTACAATGAAAATCGACCAAATTTAAAGTGAATTCAATCATTTCCCTTCTATAAGACGTGTCACTTTTACATGTTCCGTGTTTGGTAGGTTCAGCGTTGAACTTTGTACGATTATAACATGTCCTTAAACGAAGAAGTCAACTCAATAATTTCCTATGAAAAACGTTTTTATATTAGATCGTGCCATAAGTTCGTGCCGTGTACCATTTAAATCCCAAAAATAAAGTATATGTAATCACCCTTTCATTCCACAATCTCTTCTGACGTTTTTGTAAAAGACAGCATACCGTCACTACAAAATTTCTGCGGTTTTTCATTCGAATACTTTTCAATGGTGAAGAATATTTTCAGTAATTGCGAAAATCGGTCGCTTCGACCGTGGTGGGTTAAGACAGAGACACTAATTTTTAAGAGAATTTCTCCGACAGAAGGTTGCCATAATGTCGCACGAGTCGAAGTGGACGCGGTTTCCCGGAAAGAATCATGGAAGTTTCCGAGGCCGTAAGTTGCGATGTTTTATGAATCAAAGTGGACAACTTCCGAGAAAGAGTTGCGCGAGTTTCCGGTTGGAAGAGGGTGCCACAATGTTCTACGCGTCAAAGTAGGAGGTATAGGTTCCGAGAAGAATGCAAACTTTTCTCTCGGCCCTGGGGGGGGGGGGGGGGGTCGTAATTTTCTATCGGTCGATCACGCTAAATACAAAAACCGCTTTCTGAGAAGCTGCGAGCGATAGGATGATATTCCGCAAGGAACGAACGTCGACGGAAGAGACGCGGGGCGGCTAATTCTGGCCGCAAAGTCGACCAAGAAAATACACGGCCGACCCGCTAAGGGTTAATTTCCCTGTAAAATCGAGGGGGTAGCCGCTTCCGCGAAGGAGCAACTGACCCGTTTCATCAGAGGCATCGGTACGAAACAATTTTATCAGGGGCATCGGAACGGAACACGGGGAAAACGGCCGAGGGAAATGGTGTCCGTCGCCATTGCTGCAGCTGAATGTGCCGGCTGCACGTGTCGTACTTGCGTGTAACGCCTCCCCCCACCCTCTCCAACCCCCAACCCCCACAACCCGTATCGGAAAGAGAGAGAGAAAGAGGGACTCTCGCCGGTGAAAATTAATAAAGGTACAATTAATAAAAATTACACATTTTTCATCCATCGGCCGGGAGGGTTGGTTCCCCAGGCCGGCGAACGATCCTCCCCGCAGGAACTAGTTCCAACCCCCATCCCCCCAACCCCCGATCACCCCCGAACCGCCGACTGGTTTCGCTCGTTTCCTCTTGTTCGCCTTTTTAGCCCCTGCGAATTTTCTTTCCGCTTCGGAAACGTATTAGCGAGATTATCCCGCGGAATTTCCAAGTTTGATTCGGCTCCCTGGTGATTTTGCATTTTTTTTTTTTTTTGAGAAGTTGTCTCTCCCCTCAGGCAACGTCCTCGATTAGTGTAGCGAAGATCGAGCGTTGAGTATTTTAAAGGAGTTTTGAATTTTGTAGTAATTGTTTTTCGGTGCACAGTGAATTCGGCGAGAAAAACAAGTTTCAAATTTCCATCAACAACCTAAAGGATCGAGATCGATTTCCGATTAGGCGCACGCATCCCCCGAAGGATTTAATAAAGGACGCGGGGAAAATTAGCGAAAAATTTCTTGGATTTCGTGGACAGTTTAAGCGAGCCGAGCACGTGCGCTCTCGCATTCCTAGAAAGGGGTGCCGGGGGTGGGGCACGGGTAAATCGCAGAGCGAGTAATTACGTTGTCAGAATTTTATGCGAACCGAGAACGGGAGAGAGCTCCTCGAACAAACGATCCCCCGACAGCTCGAAAAACGCCTCGGTCGCGTAAATAATCCGCCGGAAGAACGAAAATTAACTCCACTTACGAACCGGGGGTGGCCGGCCCTTTGTGGCGGGGTTGCGTTTCGGGACGCGGAAAATCCGTGGAGGTAATCGCTGGTGAACTATTTCGCTCTCCTTGCGATCTCTTTCGTTGTTGCAATTGTCGGAGCTGCTTTGTTCGTCACGGTTTCTCGAAAGAGCGAAATTTAACCCCTAATTTTGATTAAATTTTTCTCACCGGACGGAAATGGAATTTCGTTTCGGAAGAAATTAATCGCGTTAAGGGAATTTTACTGAACTTCATCGAACAGTGTTTATTTAACGAGAACAACATACAACTTGAAATGAATCTAGGTTAAAGGGAGGGTCGAGGAAATGATTGTCCAAGGGGTTGCGATTTCTCCCGAGGACTCAGTTTTTCCGAAATTTCTTGCGAAGCGTCGTATTCTATTTATTTCATACGTATTTGACCATAATTACATCGAAATTATTCTAGGTAGAACAAAGGATCGAAACAATTCTCCAAAGGGGTTGCAACCTTTCCCGGAAGGGGTAAGTATCTTGGAAAGCATTAAAGAGGTCATGCTATTCATTGATCTGATGAATACATCGTAGAAATCCTCGATTCATGGATTCCGCGTAAACGGTTTGTGGAACGCAAGAATCATTTTTCCAAGGGGTTGAAAATTTCGCCGAGGGTGTGCGAGAATCTTGAGAACGGTCCAAGGGGATGGATTCTATTTGAATATGTATAGTTAATGGGCAAGAAAGGGCCGAGTGACAAAATCTTGGATTCAGAGATCCCGGATTAAGGGTTGAGGAGGGTTGTAATATAGAATGCCGGAAGGACGGAAGGGCGGAGAACTTAGAGGGCGTTTAGCACTCGGTAAATCGACCGTGAAACGTGACCCGACAGGCTCGTTCCACCTTCCGTTTCGGTGCCATAACCTAGCCGAAACCACCCCTAAGATATTCCACCGGGTAAACATTCTACGCCACTAACAAACTGCCCCCGGAATTAACAATGGAGTTCAATCTTCCCTCGGGGAACGGTTAACACATTGCCTGGCGAACGGTTACTTAATAACACAATTTAAAAAAATATTCATCATTTTCATTATACCCTTAAATTGAATACAAGTAAAATAAATTAAAGTTCTTTCGGTCTTGAAGAAGTCAATAGTTTTGAAATGGTTCATTGTTAATAGCCCAACAATACAATATTGATTGTAGTACACTTTTCAAGAGGATCTGACAAACTATCATCAGTAGATTGATACAACAATTTGGAATTACTCTTTTGGACTTGATATTTAATAAAAGAATTACCAAAACATCCCTTAGGCGCAATAGAAATGGAAACCCCACTTAGATTTTCGGTACCCAAAATATTAACCGTCAGCACTCGAATGGCGACTGTAAGGCGCCGTTAAAAATTCCTGTTTCATTATTCAAAATATTAATTACATTATTAAATTCGTTTGTATTCGATAAATCACTAAACATTTCAGTACTGCACGAGTACAAATATATATCGAAGAGAAATATTCTAGGTCGGAAGAAATGTTTCGTGTTAGAGTTAAAACGGCTAAACGTTAAAGCTTCAACACCCCAACCCCAAATTACCATTTTCATAAAATTCCCAAGAAACCCCAAATCAACAAAACCTACGGCACCGGAAATATTCGAGAACCTAAGATCCACTCACAAATACCCGCTCCACTGATCTCCGAATGATACGCGTCCAGCAGCGGACAAAACCGAACCGAGCCCCTCCGCAGCCGAAAAAATAATTGTCCGGCAACCCTATCGGCGTCACGGAAAACCCCAATGGTGGTCCGAGCACCGACCGCACGGTAATAAACGAGTAAACAGAGGATTGTTAAAAACTGTCAGTAATCCGTTTCGATTAACACCGTTACGGCGGTTCGATCACGACGGCGCGAGGGGGGTAGGCGGGCAGGCAAGCAAGGGTGAGAGAGAGAGGGAGAGGGAGGATGGGGGGTGGTACGGGTACGAGCCCCGAATCATTACTTTGTGTTCTTTTTTTTCGGCCGCGAGAAGAGAGAGCGAGCCCCTGTAACCCATTAACAAAGCCCCGGTATACCTGGCCGGATGGGGATTGATGAGCGATGAAAAAATAGGGTGGAAAAAAAGAGGAACACGTACGTCGTAGGCGGCCGACGAAAAAACCTGTACACCGTGCATAGTGGCGCGAGAGGCCACCCCCTTGTCGCTGCCCCCTCAACCCCCCTTCGCACCCCCTGCCGTACCGGTCGTGGGGGCGTCCAGCTTTTTCTATCGCGGTGAAAAATTTAATTACAAAAAAGTTTTGGCATTCCGTCAGTTTGGTTTAGTCGCAATATATCGCTCGAACTCCAGAACTCTCCGCCCCCTCGCTCTCTCTCTCGCTTTCTCTCTCAGCCCCAGTCTCCCTTTTTCACCCCCTCGGAGGGGATGGTGCTCTCTCTTTCAAGCGAAGAGCGCGCGAGAGCTCTCTATACCAGGCCCGGTATCTGTGGTTTATTCGTGCCTCCGCCTCGAACCGCACCACCCATCCCCCACCCCCCCTCGACCCCCCCCCCCGAAGCTCCTCCCCCGGACCGGCGGTGGCCGGCCACTTTTTTATAAAGCGTTCTATAATATTTTATTAATAATACGCTCTCCGGAATACCGGCGGAGTTTCGAAGGCTGCGGTGCTCTCGGCCACCCGACCACCCCTTTTCCCGCACCCTCTGCCTCTGGCTCCCACCCCCCCTCGGACAGGGTTGTAACCGAGTGGGGGCGGGGTAATTGTAAGCCGCGATCGAGGAATCGATGAGCCAACGCCTCCAGGGATCGCCCGGCCCCTGGAGGAACGCGCAATTTTTACCCCGGGAATTTTTCATTCCGGATTTTTAGCCCCGAAGATGAACGCCGCGCGATCGACTGTCCCGCGCGATTATGGCTCTCCCGGTGTACCCGGGAGAAGCGATACCGGACAGCGGGATCGGCTAGGGGATGTGTTCCGGTTACGTGGGGGCAGCCTTCCGGGATGGAAGCGCAGGATCTCATAGTTTCGTTAATGTTTCAAATCGTTCGGATATATTTCGGATCAGTAATGTTTCAAAGACGTCATTAGTATTTCTGAACCACCCCCGAACTACCCTGTCAAGGCCCATCGAAAAAGAAATTTTCCACCAAGTCTCTACACAACAGGACTGTGAATGTTTAGGCAAAATAAAAATCGTCTGCAAGGATTCTTCAAGGATCAATTCTTCTACCCTTTTAATTTCTCCACTCTCTTAACACTAGGCTTTTTTCTTTTACAATTAATGAAATTGTAAAAATGTTCTCATCGGAAATTTTTATAATGAACCGCTTCATCGAAGCACATGTTGCGATAAAAGTTGTATCAAGTCTGAACGGGCAGAGTTTTGTTACTGTTAGGAATATACGTTGGTCGCATTTATTTCTCGGTAGTTCTACTACTGTTAAATTACACCAACTCAAAATGTTTTCATATTAGATCCTCCCATAAGTTCGTGCCGTGTACCATTTAAATTCTAAAAATAATATATGTAATCACCCCTCCATTCCACAATCTCTTCTGACCATTTTGGCAAAGACAGCATACCGTACTAAATTCCTGCGGTTTTTCATTAGAATACTTTTCAAAGCTGAATAGCATGTTTAGCAATTGCGAAACAGAAAATCGGCCACTTCGACCGTGGCAGGACTATCGTTAAGACAGAGACACTAATTTTTAAGAAACTAAAAATTGTCTGCAAGGTTTCCAAGATTCTTTAATAGTCTCGATCAATTGACAATAATATATCGCTGTTCTTCGACCCTTTTAATTTCTCCACCCTCTTCACACTACAACTACCGGATCAGTCAAAACGAACGGTTCCTTATTTATTCTTTTACAATTACTAAAATTCTAAAAATGTTTTAACGAACCTCTTCGTCGAAGCACATATGACAATAAAATTTGTACGAAGTCTGAAAGGGCACAGTCTTGTCACCGTTACGAATATACGTTGGTCGCATTTATTTCTCGGTAGTTCTACTACTGTTAAATTACACCAACTCAAAATGTTTTGATATTAGATCTTCCCATAAGTTCGTGCCGTGTACCATTTAAATTCTAAAAATAAAATATATGTAATCACCCCTCCATTCCACAATCTCTTCTGACCTTTTTGGCCAATAAATCATACCGTCGCTATTAAATTCCTGCGGTTTTTCATTAGAACACTTTTCAATGCTGAATAGCATTTTCTTAACACTGGAACTACCGGATCAGTCAAAATGACTGGTTCCGAATTTTTTCATTTACAATTCCTGAAATTCTCGAAACGATAATATTCTTGATACGACAATAAAATTTGTATGAAGTCTGAAAGGGCACAGTCTTGTCACCGTTACGAATATACGTTGGTCGCATTTATTGCTCGGCAGTTCTACTGTTAAGTTACGCCAACTCAAAATTTGCAGTCGGGACACTCGTTCACTGGGACCGTATCGTGCATTCACGACGATTCGAAAGAACCCGGCGGAGGGGGTGAGTTTTTCGGGAAAGGGTGGCGCGAGCGAGCGTGCGGCTCGCGCGAGGCCGCGGGAACGTTCGAAACGGTTCGGGCTCTGTCCGGAGCGGGTGGGTCTCGGGCTCGAGCTCGGTCCGGCGCGG
>CM052134.1:14397348-14421058 GCA_028454255.1 Halictus ligatus
AAATACTCTTCTACGTGTAGAATGATTAAAAATAAAAATTATTAATAAGATGCATTATAAGGGGTTGCCAGAGGGTTGGAAGCAAGTGAGATCTCGCGGAGACCAGCTATTTATTTCGATCTTAACGTCTCGCGAAAGTAAATCGGGGAGATTCAAGGGTAGAAATGGTCGGGGGTTGGTCCCACCCCCGGCACAGAAATTTCGCGAGTTTCCCATACCTCCTAAGCGGGTGAATTTCATCGACGGAGTCTTTCAACCTGCCGGCAATTAACGTACCATGTCTCGAGTGAAACTTGGACCATCAACGACCCCGGTGGTCGAAGCGGAAGGGGTGGAGGGGGGGGACGATAGTAAAGAGTTTAAGCACCCCTTAATTCGCAAGACCCACCCCCCGCGAGAGACGTGGGAACCGAGAGGGATGTCCGGCGAAAAGTTTCCAAGGCGGCCACCGACTAATCAGATCAATTTTTCGATAATGAAGCGTTGTTCCGGCTGCTTGTACGAGGCCTGGACACTTTCGTCGAGGGGGTGGCAGATAAGGGAAACCGGGGGGAGGGGAGGGCCGCTTGTCCGAGAGGATTCCGTGTTTTAAAATGTGTCTCGAAAGTCGTTAATGCCTTTAGAGCGTCTTCGTGTTCCCTAGATATCCGATCACCGGCTGTGGACGAGGGTGCAAGGGGTAGCCGAGGGAAACTGAGAGTCGTAGAAATGTTCCGTCCACCCCCGCGGAGGAATTTGTCGAATGACATCGTTCGGACGCTTTCCAATTGCCAGCAGAATTTTTTATTCCCAGCTGTGAAACATTTTTATTAGAATTTCGAATCTTTCAACCCTTGAGAGTTCGATGATTTTACAACGACATTTGAAACCAATATGACGCTATAAGAAATTTTCTTATGCTTGTTACTTCATCCCCTAAACGAAATCTGTGGAGAAAGATCGTTCAGAGGCTTTCCTATCGTTCTCCGAATTTTTCATTCGAAACTGTTCAACTCTGAAATATTTTTCACGCAATGTTTCAACCCCTAACAGAGAGAGCTGTCTGAAAATTTCTTTGTCCCGAAATTAGTTCAAGGATCTCGAATGGAAACTAGTTGGAATAGCAGGAACTCGGCGCGGCGGCGGCGGCAGCAAATTTTCTCGTGCTCATTCATGCTCGACGGGGGTGGCAGGGGGTTGGAGGAGTGGGAATTTTCGCGGTCGCGCATCAAAACGCGGCGACGCGATACTGTCGACGGTGGCATGCGTCTGACAAGAACCGACGAGTTCCCGCGGTATCTCGGGCCGGCCTCGCATCAAAGAACACGCGTGCGATAGCAATTAATTTCATTAGTAACGAGGTAATTAGTTCGAGCGCGGCGGCGCGTTGTTTTCCTCGATACGCGCCGCGGCTTGTTACACGAAACTGCCTGCGCAGAATCTTCGCTCTCGGATCCGACAAGACCTGATCGATCCCTTTCTGTCCCACCGTTCGTTAATGCTGTTTCATCCCCTTTCAACCCCCAGCTGTTCCTCCCAGAAAAATTTAAATTTTTGTGAATTTATAATCCGGCAGATTCAGTAAAATATGAGGAAGAATTAATTTGTTACGATTGATAGCGATGCTGCGTTTGAAATTCTTAAACCTTCTTTCACCTTAACTGCCCCTTGCACCGCGTATAAATTTCAACCCCAACCGTTCCTCGTAGAAACATTTAGATTTTGTGAATTTATGATGCCCAGATTCAGTAAAATATGAGGAAGAATTAATTTGTTAGTTTGATAGCATGCTCGTTTGAAATTCTTAAACCTTCATTTCATCCCTTAAGTGTCTCTTGCGTCGCGTATTAATTTCAACCCCCAACTGTCCTCGTAGAAGAATTATATTTTTGTGAATTTATGATGCGGCAGATTCAGTGAAATATAAGGAAGAATTAATTTGTTACTAAGTTTTTAATTCTTTTCAACCCATAACTGCCCCTTGCACCGCGCATAAATTTCAACCCCAACCGTTCCTCGTAGAAACATTTAGATGTTTTGTAAATTTATGATGCCGCAGATTCAGTAACATATGAGGAAGAATTAATTTGTTACGTTTGATAGCAATGCTCCGTTTGAAATTCTTAAACCTTCATTTCATCCCTTAAGTGTCTCTTGCGTCGCGTATTAATTTCAACCCGCAACTATTCCTCGTAGAAGAATTCATATTTTTGTGAATTTATGATGCGGCAGATTCGGTGAAATATAAGGAAGAATTAATTTGTTACTAAGTTTTAAATTCTTTTCAACCCATAACAGCCCCTTGCACCGCTTTTAAATTTCAACCCCAACCGTTCCTCGTAGAAACATTTAGATTATTTGTGAATTTATGATGCCGCAGATTCAGTAAAATATGAGGAAGAATTAATTTGTTATGTTTGATAGCGATGCTCCGTTTGAAATTCTTAGACCTTCTTTTCAACCCTTAACTATCCCTCGCACCAGCGTATAAATTTTTCTAAAAATTCTACTCAGCGAACATATAAAACATTGTCATATAAACCATTGAATCTCTTTGCGTCTCTGTTAACAGATATATTTTTTCTAAAACGAGAAGCTACGATTTAAAGCGTGACGCAAACAGGGTTACAATATTACCCGAGCCAGCATCGCGCAAGGGTTGATCGGCACATTTATCTCCGAATTTCGAGCACCGACAAACCCGATTCATCCCTCGATCGGTCCAAAACTTCCTCGTCCCCGAACTTCCACCCCCGTCCAATCAGCTCAGTTTCCCTAAACACAACCTCAAACTATTTAAAAAAAAAAGAAGAAGAAGGGTTGGTTCGAGGAGGAAAACAAAAACGGAGGAACATCGAACGAAGAGAGCGGCAATATCCGAAATCTAAGTCGAGCAGTCCGTTTTTCCACCGCCCAGCGAAGAAAAACATCGACGAATGAAAGAAACGAGCCCCCTGATCCCCGACGATAGCTCCGCCCCAATCAACGGACAGAAAATCAAAAAAGAAAAAAAAAGGAAGACGGAGTAGGAGGAGAGGGAAGGGGGGGAAAAATGGGAGGAAGGAAGAAAAGGGACAAGAGAGTAGACCGCTGGAAAAAAAAGATACAAAACCGCGGGAGGGAGGGTTCCGATGGGTAGGGGGTGGAGAGATCGATCGGCGTCGGAGCGAGGAGAGAGAGAGAGAGAGGGAGAGAGAGAGAGAGAGGCTAAGTCGGACGAAAAACGTCGGAGCCACGTCGAAGTAGCGAGGAGAACGCGACGAACGGGGGTAATCTCGCTACTCTTCGGCCGCTCATTCGAATCCCACGCTAAATTTCAATCTGACGTGTACAAAAGTCGGTCCCTCCGCACCCCCGGCCACCCCCGACCCCCGTTTCGAACGGGTTCGGTTCCTCGTGACACAGGAGCGACTCGTGCTCGAGGCAACGGTCCATTTTCTGTGATCCTCCACCCCCGCTCCGCCCCGCCCCCCTGGTGCAACCCCCTTCAACCTGCACACGTGTGCGCCAGTCCATTTGAATCTAGCCACTCTAACGCCAACGGAGACCTCGCTCGGCAGAAGTTCCGCGAGACCAGGGGGTGGCCACCCCCTTAGATTGCTCGTTCGATCTTTTTTCGCCGTCCGAACGATCGAGGGGATGCCCCGGAATTTTGCTTGTTTTCTTGGGAGACTGGTTGAGGGTGGTCGGGGAACTCGAGGCGAAGGGGTTGCTACCCTTAAACGGTTTCCGAAGTTTCTTCACGGTGAGAAATGGATTTTAATGTTCCGTTGAGACGGCTTCGGGGTTGCTGGGGGAATTTGTGGGAGAGCAACAGGGGGTGGTTAACCTTAGAATTTTTGTTAACTGTTTCGCTGCCTATGACAATATTAATTATGGCAATTAGTGGACGAGAATGGGCGGGTGTAGTTTAAACAAGTGAAAACGTTAGAAACATTTAAGCACTCGAGTGGTGACTCTGAAGCAGCACTAGAGATTGTTGTGGCATCGTTTCAAAGAAATTACAAAAAATATTACAAAATATCTGTTACATTACAAAATTTGTATTTAATAGATTACTATAAACATTTAAACGTTACGTGTGGAAATCGGATCAGTTTCGTATGAATAAAATGAAAATGTTCGAAGAAAAATTGAGTTTTGGAATGAAAATAGCGCCGAGTGCAAAGGGTTGAAAATGCTGTCATGTTAAAAAAAGAAACTTCCGGTTTCTTGTCAGGTGGAAAATTTTTGTTTTGCACAAAGATTCGTCGTCCAGTAACTGGAGAATTTTGAGGTGCGAACTAATGGAAGTTTTGCTAGTTACGACAGAAATATTTTGCTAAAACAGATGGGTGTGCGGAAAGTGGTAACTACCAATTTCTGCACATTTTCTAAATTCCCGAAGCTTCACTGTCGAGCGATAACAACAATTAAATTTCGCTTGTAGCTCGTGCTCGAACAGCCGGCTCGCACGTCACACAATTTTTCCACGTCCGTGTACTTCACCTAACAACCACCGGCCGGGTCATAATTCATCATATTCCCTCTTCACGCAGGTAAATAAAATAGATAGTCTGACTCGCGCGTCTCGCAGATGACAAGGGTTGTTCGGGAACATTAGGGGATGCCGTAACAGCAGGGCCGGCGGGGTCTAAATTCTCTACGGGCATTAATCATGTAAAACAAGAGATTCGGTCTAAACAAGGTGATTCCGAAAGTTGGTTTAAAGGGGTTGCCGACATTCATTCTGAACGAAGAAAAATCGTAAGGCATCCGTTGCCGTCTAAGATCCTACGGGGGAATAATTTTCCCATCGTTCTCCATTCCGGGAAAATCCTAGGGGTGGTCACACCCTCTCGCACAATTTCGGCCCCGGGCAACCCTATCGTTTCCATGTTTCACGCACCCATAAAATACAATCTACTGGCTTACTTGGACAAAAATTCGTACCTGTGCAATTGCCAAATTCGAAATGAAAAATCCTACAAACCAAAGATTAATTCGTTCGTTAAAATATATTGCAAATTCTTTCGTATTTGTATCTTCAATCTTCTGAGACGCTGTTGAACAATGACTTAGGGAAAGACTATAACGTTGTTCAGGTTCTTCAGCGTGCGATGCTAACAGACAACTGACAGGTGAAAAAGTATTTTTGCAATTTCAAATTTTTATTTTTCCCAGCTTCTACAAGCGAATTCACAAAACTTTTCGAAATCAAAAATACCTTTAAATCGTATACATACAAAAAAATATTTAAACAAATTAAAACAGAGCTGTTCAAAGTACACCAAGCAATTCTGCATGAACCGAAGAACGTTTCCCACCCCTAACCGACCAAGAAAATTCGGCAAACTGCAAATAAAGCTGCGGCAGTCGACTAATTGCCCAGGGAGTCCGTCAAAAAATAAAAATTCCCAAGCCACGGGTGGTCCGAAGGGTCAAGCTGCATCCCCCACCCCCAGGTGCAACCCACCCCTGGCTGCACAGGAATGCGAGAACAACCGGTTCGCAAAAAACTGGAGACGGGGTGGGACCCTTCGATCGAGAAGGGTCAAGACGAGTTTCGTCGATCGCGACCGTAACTTTTGCCCGATAACGTACGTGCGGGGGTGGGTGCGTGTTCCCGGCGATCCACCCCCTTTACTTCGGGTCCTTTCAAGCCGATACCACCCCCGGTGGCGTCCCTTCGATAAAGGGACCCCGGGCAATCCTCGGTGTATCGGCTCGCGTACACATCTTGCACATCGTCGGAGAGCGCACCTAATTAAACTTCGCCAACCAGCGCACCATACAGAGAGAGGGAGGGAGAGAGGGAGGGAGAGAGAGAGCACGTTAGACTTTCATTCGGTCTTTCTTGCATCGAGCGCAACGCCACCCCTGCCCACCCCCCAAACTCGACTCCGCTTTCGAATCGAACGAGCTTCCGGACTCCTTCCGCGAATTGCACCGGGGAGGGAGGATTTTTGAGCCTGTATCCGGCCGACTGATTTTATTCCATCCTTCCACCGACCCCCCGCGCCGCACCCCCTCGGCCCCGATTCAACGATCCTCCGCGTCGTTTTCTATTAGGAGAACGCGAACGCCGGGGAAAAATGAAAGTTCGAATTCGTCCCCGTTGCCCGGCGGGAAACTTCCCCATTTTTCGCGGGACCGTTTCCAGAAAACCGCTTTGTCGAGGCTCCCGATGAATTTGGTTAAGGTTTCTCGAAGGGGTGGGGAGGAACCGGGATGAATTTATTAGACGACGGCGGGGTCAACGACGGGAATTTGTTATTGGATCTTCGCGGTTCGCCGGTGGAATCTTGACAACGAGATTTCGGCACGATCGATGGGGGTTGAACTTGGAGCGATCCGCGGGGGGTGAAAGCGCGGAGAGATCGTTTTCGGTGGGACGTTCGGCGTTTTGGAAATTGTGGGCGCGGGGGGAAACTCGGTTTTTAACTGGGCGGTGGGATCGTCCAAGACTGAAAGTTTTAGGGGTGAGTTTGGGGTGAATTGGAACAATTATATTCTCTGAATGAAATTGATATATTATCCCTTAGCACTCGAATGGCGACTGTAAGGTGCGACTAAAAATTCCTGTATCATTATTTTTACATTATTGTTTACAGTACTGAAATGTTTAGTAATTTATTGAATACCAACCGTATTTTTTGTATAGCATGAAAAAATAGAAGGGAAATATTCTAGGTCGGAAGAAACGTTTCGTTTTGTAGTTAAAATGGCTCCGAGCGCAAAGGGTTAAAAATCTAGCATGCTCAAGTGCAACGTACAGAAACTGTACACAAATGTACAAAAACCAAAAAGTCTATTAAATATTCTAAAAGGATCTTAAAAACCTTTTTCTTTGTGTATGAACATCCTGCTTGCAATAAATCAGCACATTTTAAATACAGAATTGCGATTTTCTCGAATGGCAATTGTCGTAGGACGTCACGAAAGAGCAAAAGCCGTGAAAAATGACTTTCCGGTCAAAATGGAGTCGCCACCCGATGATTCGAATGCGTATTCGAATTTTGCAGCGCTGGGGCGTTTCTGTATAAAGTTGATCGGTTCCCGTGGGTAAGTTTGTGCAACCGCGGCTCCATTCAACCCCTTAAATCAGTTTCATCGTCGAGCATCGGACCGCGAGGCGTTAATTGATCGATCAACTGTTTTCTAGCCGCCCGGCGAAAAGTTCGCCGGCGTTCAACTGGTTGCAAAATTCACAACGGTTTTCTCGAGCGCGATCCGGTCGAAATAACAATCGCCGGCCGTTCGATACGGCTTCGTATTATTCAGAGCGTCCCGATGGCGGATGAATCGATAGAAAACTGGGGCTGGATTAATTAATTCAATTGTACCGACCGAGGGCCGTCCCTCTTCCTTTCGAACCGTTGCTCTGGAATCCTGACGGCGGCGACGCGCGCAACCCGAATTCAAACTTCGCGGGCGCGCGCTACTCGAACTCGAATCCTCGCGAGAACAGTTCAAGTTCGAGTCAAAATTTCAGAAATTGTCGAAATCGCAATATTTAACCGTTTGCACTCGAGCGGTGACTCCGAAGCACCGCTAAAAATTGTTGTGGCATTATTACAAAGAAATTACATAAAATATTACACGAAATCGTTTTTACATTACAAAATGTGTATTTAATAGATTACTGAACGTTTAAATATCATATGTGGAAATCGGATCAGTTTCCTATGGATAAAATGAAAACGTTCTAAAACGGAACAAAAATTTAAATTTAAAGATTTATTTAAATGAAAATAGTGCCGAGTGCAAAGGGTTAGTTGTAAGAAAATTATCGTAATTAGACTGCGGATTTTTATGCCTTTTTGACCGAAAAATGGGCGAGTATAATTTCGAACAAATATTAAAACTATTTGAGACAGTAATCTTTTACGACTTAGCGAAGCCACTAAAGAGAGAAATAAATTTTCTCCTTATGTAATTAATGGAAAAAATTCTGCACAGAGATCGGCAGTCTTACTACGAGCAGTATAATAACAGAAATATGTATTATATTATGTGAAAAATTGACAGGGACGATTTATATGATTCGTTACAAGTCGAATTGAAATTATAATTTCCTGAACTATATGCAAGAACGGTCGTGCACAATTACCCCGAAACGTTCGTTAATTACATAAAATTATACAAAAATATAACCGTTTGTAAATTTGAAGCCCCTTCGACAAGAAATAAACACAAAAGAGGACATTTATTTACCGAAACTATTCTATTTAAAAATGAGGACAAGCTGGAACCGTTGAGCGACGCCAGCGGCCATTTTAGGACTCGTCATTTTCCCGCGCATTTTCGAATTACACCGACTCTTCGGGGCGGTGGACTCGTTTGACGCGTGTATACTTGACGATAGAACTAACTCGCGACCCAATTAATGCCCCGGCCTAATTCCCGAGCCGAATTCCTGATTTCGCGATGGCCGTTTCTAATTGCAACTTTGTTCGCGGCGGGAGGTCGAATTTTGTCCGAATTCGTACGGTCGATCGATCTCCCGGGGTTAAAAGGCCGGAAATATGACTGATAAGAATTTCACGAGCCTGGTGAGAACGATATGCCTTGGTTCCCCGAAAACTGCAACCCCAACCCTCGACCGGCACGCGATTGGGGGCTGCTACCCCCCCGGGGAACCGCTCGATCAAACATTTACAAGAATTTACTTCCGTAACGGTTGAGCGATCGCCCGAAAGGGTTCGCAGTGTCCTGTATTAAGGGTGCGATCGTTGTTTTTTCCTTTTCTTCGCTTTTTTCTTGTTTCGGTGGGGGGGAAAGGGCGGCTCGTTAAGGGCAGCTACGTGGGGGGAGGGGTGTAACCGGTGTGTAACAGTCTAACTAGACGGGGCGGGTGGTTAATCGATTGTTTTTAATCACATTAGAGCTCTAGCGATCGTTAAGAGTCACTAAGGGAACGTTCGCGGTCCTCTAAGGGTGGGTTCTCTAAGAATCAACGTCTCTAATGAAACAGAAAATGGGGAAACGTTGCCCCGATGATTAGGGGTTGGTGACTCCGCTCGAAAACTGTTACTATGACAGCCGACGAGAACCTTTGCTGCAAACGACTATTACGAACAACTGAAATTTTGTCAACTTTTCTCCGTTCCAATCGCAGCCCTTGTTTCTTGCATTGATTCGCCCTTAACTCGCACATTTTCCGTCTTTCCCCATTCAATTGCACTAAAAAATGTTGTCTAACAAACTCGAAAATCGTTTCCAATCCCTCAGGTTTCGGGAAATTCAATTTTGCAGAACAAGCCGAGTCGAACCCCTAGAATTTATTTGATAACGTTACAACTATCTGAGAATGTTTAAACAATTTTCAAAGACAACTTGATGCACCCTTTACAGTCAAATCCGAAGACAATTCTTCAAGTTAAACATTTTTCTACGACGTTAAACTCGTAGAAGAAAATTGGGACATATAAAAATCATTAACCTGAATGATATATTCATTCTTATCATTGTCCTTAATAATATAAACAATATTTATTTTCTCTATTTGGTTCCTCCATGACGTTCTTTACATTCCACGCTAATTTTCAGAAATCGATGCACGCGTGTACAATTCACACAAAAATCAATGCAAGAATCGGTCCGGGAATCGTTCGAAAAAAATTGTTAAAAATTTCAGTTTCCAGGTAACAGTGACTCGGAGAACAAAGACGTGTTTTCCGAAACAGTTTCAAGCGTCGACGACAATCAGGGGGGATATCTCTAATCGTCTACCGATCTGTACGATCCGCGAATATAATTTATTTATCGCTCCCGACGGGGAGAGAACAAAAGAAAAAAAAAAGAAAATCAAAAACGATGGGACCGAGACAAAAATGGTCCCGGTTTCCATGGTCCCTGTTCGAAAGGGGGAACGCTGCTGGGGTTGCTTCGTTATTTTCTTTGTTCCCTTTCTTATTTTTTTCGGGGTTTCGTCGTCGGCGCGCGGCGAGCGACGAGCAAAAATCGTGTTCTCTCTTTTTTCCGTTTTTCGTTGTCGTTGTTGGTCGGTTAAGTTAAAATATTAAAGTGATGTATTTTGATATTACCATATGAGTTGTGAAACTGTTGGTGATGAGACTCGAGACCGGTTCCTGGGTGGTGGATATCCAGCATGGCATCCGGCTCGCCTCCGCTCTCAGAGCAGTTGCTCAGGGCTAAAACCAAACCGATAGACACACACCTTGCGTTTAAACTTCAAATCAGTTTGCAATGACGGCGATCCGTTTATTTTTTTTTTTTCCGCGGAATACCCTCGCTTTATCGTTTCTTTCGCGTCTCTACACGTTTTGCGCGATCATCTCTCCTCGGCCCCGCACCCTGATTTTCGACCGACTCGCCTTTTCCCCATAGCAAATCGACGACCATCAAATCAAAGCTAATCGTCTCGCTCGAGAGACCGTCATTAATCTTAACGTTTACCGACTAAATTCTACCAGAAAAATCTTTCGCTGCTCTGGAAACGTACAAAAACTCGTTTCGTCGCGAAACGTCCTTCAGACGTTCTATCGATTCTACGTTCTTCGACATTCTCAAACATAAAATCTACACAAATTATACTAATAATCACGTTTTATACATTCTATATGAATTATCACGTTCCAAAACGTTACAGTTCAAGCTCGCCGAGGCTCGAATGCTCGAGAACTATCCGTTACTCGAGACGTTCTTTCGGAGCATTCGTTCCAACGTGATTATGTCACATGTATTTTTCTACGTTATAAATATTGACTATAGTACGTATATCTCGTTCGAGCATTGTATGTAACAGCTAACAGACTTGTCGTTATAAAGTGACTGATACTCGAAGATCGCTTCATTTGCTGGAGATCCGAGAGACTCTCAAAATGGCGTCACGCGGGGGGGTCGCGAGAGGGCGAAGAGGCCCGGAAACGTCGGGGATCCGAGGCAGAAAAATCGCAGAACGATCGCTGCTGATCCAGGGCGGAGAAGTCTCGGGCGAAAATCATCGGAGGCGACGGGGCTTTTCCAATTTCGCGAATTCCTTTTCTTTTTTTCTTTTTTTCTTTTCTGTCCGAGTTGTGTCGACGCGTGCTGCGTGACTTCGTTCTCCGTTTCCTCGTTCTGGTTGCGTTGGCTTCAAACGTAACAGAATGGAGAAACAAAACACCGGTCGAAAAGAGGAAAAACGTGCCGAGAAAGAAATCAGAGAACAGAAAGCTGGGGTATGTCGCGCGTGGTCGCTCGAAACTTATCGATACTCGAAACCAAACACTGGCCGACACCGGCAAACGTCCTCGATCCCGCGGCTCCGTTTTCCCGCTGAAATACAAAAACCAAAAAACCAAAGCGAAAACATTTCGGACGAAAAACGGAATCGTGCGGCGAGACGGTTTTCCCGCGCGTTTCGGCGGCCACCAAGATGGACGACGTCCGGCGCGGGAAATTCGAATCGGAGCCGAGGACGTTGCCTTGGCCGAGGAAATCTACGCTGAAAAAAAAAATGAGAAGAACAAACGAGAAAACAGGCGGAAACGAGAGAAAAGAAAGAGAAATCATAAATATATTTTTCGGTGGTGTTTCTCGGAGTGGGCGGGGTAGGGTTTTTCGAAAGAAGAGGGGAGGGAGGGGGGGATGAAAGAAACGCGGGAACGAAACCGTGACGCGCGTCGGACGATCTCGGAGATGCGTGTCTTTCATTTTCATTGTCTATCCGTTTGGCTGGTCGTGACAAACTCGGAGGACGACTCGGCTTCGACTATCGATCCCTCGAGTTCCTGAAGAAGCTTCTCCTCCTCGGCGATCTTCCGTGTAGAGACCCTCTTCCGATCGTCTTCGGCCGATGACGGGACACACCGCTAACCGATCGTTCAACCCTCGGTCCGCACGGGGGTGGCTTTTTTAAAGGGCAGCGCAGAACCATCCCGGGAATAGTTTTGTTACGCGCCGTTTGCGAACCGTCGGTTTCCGAAAGCAAAGAACAGATTTGGAGAGAATGGTTTCGTTCAGAGGGAGAAACGGTGCGAAGACCGGGTCGGTTCCGACCCGTGAAAAGGTTTCGTCGACTGTTTTTTTTATCGTTGTCTACTTTTCCCGGGTGAGTTATCGAAATATTCTCGGGTTTGTCGATGGCTTTCGACGAGGGTGAACACGATCTCTACAGAAATTGTCAAGTTCCGTGGTTTCACCTAAAGCAAATAAATAATTCCACTTGTCGGCTAGCATCTAGCGTTCGTTCTATGCGAATGCAGCTTCCGGAAAATTGCTCCTCGCAATTCAAAATCTCCTCCCCTTAACACGCTGACCGCCACTATTGATTCTCTAGAAACGATTAACCGACTTACAGCGTAAGGTTATCAGGCAACTAATAATTATTAACACGTTCGCTGCCAGCGTGTTTTGACGCTTCATCGAGTGCAACGTACCCTTGTCAAATATTTATAATATTTAGCAGAACGAGGCTGTGGAACCTCGAAACAGACTTTGAACAACAAAATGTATAAAAATTTACTTTAAGTCGATTCCGAGATGCTCGACGTATCCGTGACAGTGTTGGCGAACGTGCGAATAACTTTGATCGTTTATGGACAAGGACTTAGTATGAAAGACAGAAAATTCACCGCGGCAGTCGACGTGTTAACGAGCGCCTTCTTCCCAGAATTCCTCGGGGTTTCGGACGCGCGAATCGTTCGAACCGATCGTTCGATCCCTGGAGAAGAGGCTCGGCCAGAGGAAAAGTTTATAAATCGTTCGTCGGTCCGACGAGCGGATTGTGAATTATTATACCCCTGCCCCCCCCCCCCCCCGACCCACTGAATTGAATGGTGTACCCCGTCATCCCCTTTCGAGCGGCCCGAATAATTCCGCGAACCGGTCCTGAATAATCGACCGGATATTCGGTTAAAACGATTATGTGTGGAGTTGTAAATTATTCCTCGGGCGTCCCGGGGACTCGCCCTTAAGGAGAGCCGAGAACGTTCCCGCCGCCGTATCTCTCTCCGAAAGTCTCTCTGAATATCCGTAAACCCGTCCCGTGACGTCAAAAGCGACTCTTATTAAATTCTAGTCCCCGCGAAAGTCCGTTCCCGAGAACCGAACTCGAAAAATAAAAACTGGGCGTCGAGCGAATTCCGCTCGAAAAAGAAAATCTGTGAACCGCGTTTGTAATTTACAGAGAGGGGCTGGGGCGAACGTGTCGGACGGGCACGAAAGAATTTTTCGGCGGAGGGGTGAGAAAGTTCTGGAAGGGGTTGTGGTCTTCGAGGCTCCGATAAGCCCGTCATAAATGTTCGAATAATCAAACAGGAGGCGGCCGTGTTAACGAAAAAACGGGAACAAGAGGCCTTCGCGCAAAGCGTGAGTAAGAGAGGGTGGGAGAGAGAGAGAGGGAGAGTTGAGGGGCTGCTCCGAGGTTCTCTTTCCCTTTTTTTCCTTCTTTTTTCCAAGCCCCTCGCTACCCCTTTTCCCTTTTACCCACGCGAAGAATCATCCCCTTCTGGTGGTACCAGCCTGTACATACGCGAGTCACGTACGTAACAGTAGCGGACTGACATGTATGCCTCGTAACAGTAAGCCGGTTCCCACTGAGAACCCTGTTACTACGTCTACATGGCGGAAAAGAGGGTAGAAAGCGGCCGGGAGAGAGAGCGAGAGAGAGAGAAAGAGAGAGAGAGAGATACGGTACGGCAGAGAGAGACTTTGTGTTGTAATACGTGTTCCGTGCGGTGTACATAGACGTATACCGCATGCATGACGTGGAGGATGAGTCAGCTCGTGGAAAGCAGTTTCAGGGAGAATTCATCACGAAACTTTCCGGAAATGTTTGTCCTTTCTCGTCCTTCTTTCCACGGGAATTCTTCGCCGCGGTTCGAAATTCCCGCGAAAATGTCTCCGTTTTTATTAGGCGTGCCCATAAGTAATCAATTTTATGCAAAGAATTTGTATTTGCCTCTAGTTCCGTACCGATCGTTGAAACACGTATTCTTTCACAGTTTTCGGGTGAAGCAGCCTGCGTTCAAAATATTCCAAAACCTATAATTTCTTTTAACAACCCTGTAATATAATGGCGGCGTCCGTACCTTTCGAGGATCGTGTTCGTCATTGCGTACTTTTTCATTTTCATGCGGGATTTAACGAAAATTAACGGTGACAACAAAGAAAATTTGCGACGTTTATGGAGATCTATCGAAGGTCAACGAGTGTCAACGTTGGTTCAGAAGGTTTGCTGCTGGTGATTATGATCTCTCTGACAGGCCTCGGACGACCAGTTGAATTTGATGATGACAACCTAAACTCTCTAGTGGAAGCTGATCCAGAATTAAGTGTACAAGAATTATCGAGAAGCCTTGGGTCAACTATACAATGGCGCCTACACTAAATGGAAAAGGCGTATAGGCAAGGAATATGGCCACCGCATCGATGATCTGAGACCAACAAGAATATTCGTCGATCAATTTGCATTTGATTGCTATCCAGATTCCGTAGAGATCCATTTCTTAGCAGAATCGTTGCCGGAGATGAAAAATGGATTCTTTGTGATAACATAAAGCGTTACAAGGAATTGCTTTCTGCGAATCAAACCGCAATATCAACCCCTAAACCTAGCTTATCACTTAGGAAGGTGTTACTGTGCATTTGGTGGGACTGTCGCGGCATAATTCACTTTGAGTTGTTGAAACCCGGAGAAACAGTTACCGCTGAGTTGTGTTGTCAGCGATTACAACGGCTGTATTCAGAACTATTGAAAAAGGGGGCATCTTTAGTCCACAGAAAAGGTGCAACACTGCAAATTGAGAATGCCCGGGCCCATACAGCGAAACTCACTCAGGAAAAAATCAAAGAATTGCAATGGGAAGTTTGACCGCACCCCCGTACTCACCGGATATTGCCCCCTCTGACTATCGTCTCTTCAGATCTCCGGAGGATTATTTAAGAAATAAAACATTCACTTCTATAGAAGATGCAAGGAGTCACCTTAAAGTCATATTTTGCTTGACTAACCCTGGATTTTTATAAAAGTAGAATTGAAAATTTGCAGGAACGATGGCAAACTGTCCTTGATAACGGCGGAGATTATATAATAAAGTAAGAAATGAAAACCTGAATTTACTACAAAGTTTGTTTTAGATTTCAAAATAATTGATTACTTATGGGCCCCACTAATACTTTTCGCTTCTTCTCCGGTAGGCTCGTCGAATTATAATCTCATCTAAATAAACATCTTGCGTCAGAATGGCGAGTGACTGGAGGGAAATGGAAACCTATTTTCTTTCGGAATTCTTTACCGAACCGGAAGTCTATTAACAGGATGCTGAATAATTCGGTTTCGTCTAAAGGAAGCCTGAAAATACTTTTTGACAATAATTCCGTACCGAAATTGGTAATCACGCTGTTGGGGGTGACGCGTTGAGGGTGTTTCGGCTAGTCATCGATTTTTATTGCATGACTCGCGGATGTTAGCAGTGTTTGGTCGTTCGTTTTTCAATGGAATTCTTCGTCGAACCGATCGGTTTCGTCGAGGAAAATATCTAGAATTCCGTGTAATTTTTCCCGAGATATTTAATCCGTTTAATAATGTTTCATTCCTATCCGACGAATTTCCACGAACTACCTGTCTCTTGTCTTCCATTCTCCCTCTGTTCCCCTACACACAAAAAACCATTAGACAATAAAGTACAACAATGGAACTGTCAGATTTTCCTTTTCAACCTCGGGCATCGTTTTAATCCACTGCGGAATATTCCGAAGTGAAAATTGCCTGAACAAATGTGCAACGTGAAACTGAATATCTCGATTCTCTAAACAATTCTCCAAAATTAACACCGGGTTTACGTAATGTTCATAATTTAAAATTATTAAGCTTCTAAGGATGCGTACATGAGAAATCGTTTAGCAGTATTATTTCTTTGGGTATATATTATTTTAAAAATATGGGTAACAGGTTCTTGTTATTTTTATAAATTAATGCGAAACAGGTCGGCTTTAATGCTCCGTAAATCCAGTGTTAATTAACGGAAAGAAAGTTCTATGCCCGTCGAACGACAGCGACGAGAACAATACGAAGAAAAACAACGTGGAACACGTCTGATTCGCGAAGATTCCTTTCGATTATGGCTTATACGTTCTTGTTAACGTTTGCCGAGCCGCATGGAGCGTCGTTCGAGGAGAACAGGCTTATCGTAAAACATACCAGTGTCACCTTTCGTTTATCAACGACCTGGCTGAAGTTTAATTCGAGCCGAACGAGCAACGAGCCGACGACGCTCTTTCAGCGACCGTGACAATGCGTTCGGAGGGAACAATCGATATTTCTCTTCGATCCTCGACGCGAGGGACGAACAAAAAATCACCGTGATTCTGCTAAAACGACCCGCCAATCCACAATCCGCCGGCAAAATTCAATTACGAGAATAACACACGAATCAAACATAAATGCAAACACCGGACTCAAAGAAATTGGAAACTCGCACGTTCCCTTCTCAAATCGGACTGTTCCTGTTCGATCTAGGCTAATTCCAGAATTTTGGAAATCTAGTTATGAAACTTGGTATAGTCTGGCAAAAATGTTTCTTCGCTTTGGTTACGCACGAATTCTCAATTAATCCTAGAGAAAATGAACAACGAGAAGATCAAACCAGAAAACGTTTCTTTGTTAAAATTAGACAATTTCTGTTGGGTCTAGGCTAATTCCAGAATTTTGGAAATCTAGTTATGAAACTTGGTGCTGGGTATAGTCTGGCAAAAATGTTTCATCGCCTTGGTTATGCACGAATTCTTAATTAATCCTAGAGAAAATTAACAACGGGAAGATCAAACTAGAACATGTTTCTTTGTTAAAATTAGACAATTTCTGTTGAGTCTAGGCTAATTCCAGAATTTTGGAAATCTAGTTATGAAACTTGGTGCTGGGTATAGTCTGGCAAAAATGTTTCATCGCTTTGATTATGCACGAATTCTCAATTAATCCTAGAGAAAATGAACAACGGGAAGATCAAACTAGAAAATGTTTCTTTGTTAAAATTAGACAATTTCTGTTCGGTCTAGGTTAAATCCAGAATTTTGGAAATCTAGTTATGAAACTTGGTGCTGGGTATAGTCTGGCAAAAATGTTTCTTCGCTTTGGTTAACGATATGCACGAATTCTCAATTAATCCTAGAAAAAATTAACAACGGGAAGATCAAACCAGAAAACGTTTCTTTCTCAAATTGGAGAATTTCTGTTCGATCTAAACTAATTCCAAAATCTTGGAAATCTAGTTATGAAACTTGGAAATGGCGCTACGTATAGTCTAGCAAATATATTTTATGGCTTTGGTCAACGATATCCACGAATTCTCAATTTTCCTGAAAATTAACAATGATCAAACTAGAAAAGATCAAACCAGAAAACGTTTCTTTCTCAAATCGGATAATTTCTGTCCTTTGATCTAGACGAATCCCAAAATTTTGTAAATCAAGTTACAAAACATGGTTCTGTATATAGCCTAACAAAAATATTTGATGTCTTTGATTTAAAAAATCGAAAAGAAAACCACCTAATAGACTGGTCTCGTCCACGATCGAGAGATTAAGTTTCAAAATCCACGTTTCCTTCTCGGATCGAACTATGTCATACTAATTCCGAAACTTCGGCGGTTGCACAGTGCCGCCCGCGAAAACCATATGTCGCTCGCGGTAAACAAGATCCGCAAACCCTCGATCGATCCACGGGGGCGAACAACAATCCGGCTCGCAACTGAGAAATCAAACTGGAAACAACCCGCGCTCCTCTTTCCCGGACAAACAAATGTCCCCCGGGACTCGGACAATTTTTTAAAATCCTCCGTCCGGAGATCGGCCGTCAAAACTTATGGCTCGCAATTCTCCTTGCGAGAAAGCGTCTAACACGTATAAAAGAATTTAGGCGCGCCGTAAAGCTTCGATCGAAATCGAAGAACTTTCCGGGGGAGGGGGGAATTCGAAAGTTTCCTCCGCGAAAAACACGCGGAAGGTCTAATTCCTGGTCCACCTCGTTTCGAGGAGAGATCGCGAGGATCTCGATCCCGCTGGATGATCGTCGAGAACTCGGGGAAAGTCGCGACGCTCGAAGAGACTCGAACAACTCCAGTTGAAAAAGTCGACTCGGTTCACCGACGTGAGAGGTCGTAAAAGGGGCGGGAGGGGGGGGGGAGGGGGAGGGGGAGGGAGGCATGATTTTCCTAGATCGACGGTGGCGTAACAGCTGTTCCACGAAAGGTGTTCGTTCACGTGACATCTGCACCTTGATCTGGCCACCCCAGACCCGGCGTTCGGCTCTATTTACCGAGTCGCCTTTTCCACGGCGGCCGCGCATCCGAAAGCAAACTTTCCCGGGAGCAGAGACACGTGCCTCGATCTTGGAAAATTGATTTTCCCATGGGAACATCGATCCCCGGATCCCAACGGCGCCTCTTGCGCGAAAAGTCGTCTCCGAACAGCTACGAACGCGTTTTACATCGTTCAAATCTCCCGCCGAAACGCGTACATTAAGGGGGCCGGCAGGCATTTGGCCTTGACGGTCACGCTATGTGACGCTTTTATGTTTTAAACAAACCACCGCGTTTGTACGTGTCTCTGATATGTCTGTCCAGAGCCTTTTGTTCGATACGAACGCTAAATCTCTCGAAATTGAGAGAATCTCTCTGCGGCAGCCATCTTGCGACGTGATACTAGCTTCGGAGAGCGAGTTTTCCGCCGAATATTACAAATTACTCCACGATCAGGTGGAAATTCGCAATTTTGGCTCCGTACAGACGTGGATTGGACTTTTAGGAAACATAAGTGACCACTTTTAAACTGCTCGTTGCAATATCGAAGCGTCAATTTGTCATTGTTTGTTCATACACGTATATTGCAGAGAGATTCTCTTAATTTCGAGAGATTTAGTGTTCCTATCGAAAACAAACACGGTGGTATGGATTTTTAATTGATTACTTACTTATTTAACACTTTGACTGCCAAACTAGAAACCTCAAAAATTCCATAAAATCAAAGCTATAAGTTATTTGATGAAATAAAAACTGAAATAACTAAATGTATGATATCGAGTAATCCTCCAGCATTCTTGCATTTTACAGATCCTAATTAAATTTGGCACAGTGACTATATTAACGTAAAAATTCACTTTAAAACCAGGACAAATAATTCCGTAATTCCCACATATGGATGACGTGGCAGTTAACGTGTTAAGACGTAGAATGTCTACAAACGAAGGCACAGCGTAACATAGCGTCAAGGCCAAATGTCTGCCGACCCCTTTAAGGGCCCGGGATAGTCATGCGACTTTTTAATCAATAATTTCCATTCGGAGCCATCAAACACAAACTTAAGATCCGTCTTGTTCTTGATCCGACGGATCTCAAGTCTGTGACTAAACTTGTCACATTTTTTACTCTCTGTATTATCGATATTGTGAATTCTGACTCGCCGGAAACGTGCCTCAAGTTTTCGGCTTCATTTCGCAGGAGAATCAAGACAAAATACAGCTACAATTTGTAGCTGGAAATATTTTTTAGCGCGAGCTGCTCACGATTTCATCCAGAAAACTCATCCGATGGCAGAAAAATGCTCGGATTCCATGGCACGCGCATCCTCAATTTTTGGCCTACTTCTAACGCTTACGTTACCAAATATTTGCATGATCTCGGCTCTGCTCCTGACCAGCGCGCGCTAGATTGAACCTTCCTCTTTCGAACGAGCCCTTCACCAGCGACAAAATATTCTCATATAAGGACGAAAAGTCGGAGCACGTGAAACCATTTTTTCGTCTATTTTTGCCGGTAACGTGGTCACTCTACCTTATCGCGAATCTACGAATTACGA
Source organism: Halictus ligatus (assembly GCA_028454255.1). Classification (NCBI taxonomy): domain Eukaryota; kingdom Metazoa; phylum Arthropoda; class Insecta; order Hymenoptera; family Halictidae; genus Halictus; species Halictus ligatus. The sequence continues at coordinate 14,417,107 of CM052134.1, forward strand.
ACTACGGCATTTCTTGTATTGTCAAGCTCCTCTTTATTCTACAAATTGCTAAAAGTTCGTATGAGAAAACATGTGCCTAATGTACAAATGCATTACGTTTAAATGAACGTGCTCCAGGTCGAAGAAAAGGTCATGACTTTTGTAATTAAAATTGCCCCGAGTGCGATGGGTTAATAGATCCAGTAGATCACCTATACCGGTGCCTCGAATCCATTTGTTCGTTGTTTAATGAAATATCAGATGTACAAATTAATTTGTAGCCTTCAAATTCACTCAATTGTAACCTCGTTTTGAATTGAAATCGATCGATGCCGTTTTCCTGCAGTGAATGCATAGATTGTTTGCGAAGCTCGACGAAAACGAGCCCTTTACCAGCGACAAGATATTCCGATACGAGGACGAAAACTTGGAGCCATTTTCTGTCGGTAATGTGATCGCTCTGCCTTATCGCGATGAAGAATTCAAGAGCGAAAAATTGTAGAAAAATTGTAGAAAAATTGCAGGCTGGAGACGGGGTGTCCAGGCGAAACCCAATCGGAGGATTCGCAACGGGGGTGCAGTGCGGCGAATATTCGCGACGGAAATGGCCGGAAGCGGAACCAACGAAGCCCGCAGGATGTCCCGTTGGATTGGCAATCGAAGACGCGCGGAATTCGCAGGCCGTGCGTCACGCCACGCACATGCGGTCACGCATGTAAGGCCTCCTTCGTTTGGTGTCGCATTTCGGCGCGTGCTGCGAGCACCGCGCCGGCTGGAAGCCAACGCCGTTCGAAAAACTTTCTCACGTCCGTTCGGCTCGAGCATGCTCGCCGAAAAATCAGACCGCTTCCTGCCGCGAGACTCCCAGCGGCTACAGTTTTTCCCCGTAAACAAAGGCGCTCCAGATTTTGCAATATCTTTTTTTTTATTGGACACTTTAAACCTGGAACGCTCTATTAATAGGCTGTCCGCGTCGCTTCGGTCGACGTGCTTTCGATCTACTTTATATCTAATTTATGGTTGTTCATCGAACACGTCGAGATATGATTTTTCTTGTTTTTGGTCCGGGCCGTTTGATTAAACGGTTAATTAGTTACCCGGGCAGACGGTTCCGAATTACTGCGATGATTAGGAGTCGTTTGGCGGCTCCGAGTCCCCCGGAGCGTGTCCCGCTCCTCCGCCATATTGAAATCCGCAATCCGAGACCGGAATAATCGGAATTACACGATAATAGTCGAAAATTCCCGGCTACGTGCTCCAGAATTACTATAATATTATCTTTGGTAATAATATTCCAAGCCTGGAGAGCACAGCTCCGTGTTTCCCGAACGGTGTTTGAACTGCATCTTTCAGAAACGAAAAATGTTTACCTCGGCAGGCAGCCTCGAGAATCGAGTCTGGATGTCTCAATTATTCGGGAAAGAACAGGTCCCGGAACCAGTTTCACCCTAAATTTATCCTTCGCCGAGCGGTTAGAGTTTGCGAGATCGTCTTAATAATATTTCTGGACCGTTGCGGCAATTACAGCCACTCTATTCGCTGCTGCTAAAAACAATCTCCCGACCGACATATCGAATTCCTGCATAGTTAGAGTGATTATTATCTAAAATGTGGTAGATCGAAATTGTGTGAAGTGGGGTTAAAAATTAGCTGAAAATGACCTGCGACGACCAAACTCGATATCTGAACAATTCAAGTGACGGTGCATTGCATTCGCGAAAAATAACTGGTCCGCCATGTTGTATCCTCGCCAGACTAATCGAACGCTCTAAAATGAGCTGTGATAAAGTTAAATTCCATGATGGAGGGCTAAAAATTAGCAGAAAACGTTCTGTGACAACTATATTTAGTATCTAAACAGCAATTAAGGCGATCGTGTATCGCGTTTGAGAAAAATAACTAGTCCGCCATGTTGAGTCCACGCCTGGCTAATCGGACGCTCTAAAATGAGCTGTGATAAAATTAAATTCCATGATGGAGGATTGAAAATAACCAGAAAATGACCTATAACCACTATATTTAATATCTAAATAACTATTAAAGCTATCGTGTACCGCATTCGCGAAAAATAACTGGTCCGCCATGTTGAATCCTCGCCAGACTAATCGAACGCTCTAAAATGCGCTGTGATAAACTTGAATTCCATGATGGAGGGTTAAAAATGACCAGAAAACGTCCTGTGACAACTATATTTAGCACCTAAACAACAATTAAAGCGATCGTGTACCGCGTCTGCGAGAAATAACTAGTCCGCCATGTTGAGTCCGCGCCAGACAAATCGAGCGCTCTAAAACGCGCTGTGATGAATCAAAATTCCGCACGGAAGGGTTAAAAATTAGCAGAAAACGAGTCGCTGTGACCCTACTCCACGGCCGAACAATTATCGAGAGTGCTCGAGGACGGGTTTTTTCGCGAAAATATTATTAAAAACGACGGGAAGCCGTCGGGGCAGGGTTTTTCCACGGGGTTCCACGAGGCGGCCAGGTTTCGACGTCTTCAATTATTAATAACGGGACGGTCGTCATGCGCAGAGGGGGCATTCTATACTTGGAAAAAGAAAAAGAAGGAATGCTGCCTGGGAACGGGGGGAGCCAACACGTTGAAAATAATTGTCCTGTGACTACGGCCCGGAAACCGCGGCGGTCACCACGGTACACGTCCTCCTGGTCGTTCTCTCGCATAAAAGCCCGCATCGATTGCTCTTTATCGCCCGCGGCGAGGAGGATCCGAGGAAACGCGCCGCGAGGAGCGACACACGGCCGCCGAGGAAACTTTTTAACGTCAAAGGGAGAACTTCTGCCGTTCGGAACGCCGATCCCGGAGGAGACCAGGCCGATCCGACGAGCTCGGGATCTTCAAACCGGCCGAGTCATCGCGAAAACTCCTCTCTCGCTTCTTCCCGCGCTCTAAATAACTCCCGTTCCGCCATTTTAACGCTCTAAACGCGCTCCCGGAACAAACGGCCGATCATTTTATCCTTAGACTCGAACGACGGGAAACTTTACCCCGTTGCAAATCAGAGATTAAATCATATCTCGACGAATCGGAACTGTCGAATTCACATTTGTCGCGACGCCTATGTTCTTTCAGGCCCTTCTGGATCATTCGAATCCTAAGGAAATGTTATTTCTGCCCGCACTGGTCGGGGATAATTATTTTCGTTTCGTTAATGCAATGAAATTGTCTTATCTTTCGCGGGGACGTCCGATAAGCGTGAAACTCGAGGTTTGGAAATGGTTGACGGAAACGTCGTTTATCATTTTCGCTGATTATGGGCTCTGCCGTCCGGGGAAGGGGTTGGATCGCTCGAACAGGACGTAACGACAAGTATATTTATACGACGCCATGTTAATAGAAATATTAGCGTCACTCAGGAACGGACCGACGTTCGTCCGATCGGGATTAAAGCTGCGTTTCCAAATGTGGAGGAGCGCGACACCCCTCTCTCTGCCATTTTCCATGGTGACAAAGACGTGTTCAAATATTCATACACCTTGGTCAAAGTTGAAACGATTATTTTTAAAATTGCGTCCGGATCCGAGCCGCGGGAAACGAACGTCCACGGCGGCCCTGGGAACCCGCGGCCGCCGCGGACCTACATATTTTATGGGACCTTGCGAATCCGACGACTTCCCCCGACCATAAACCGGCCTCGACGCGAATTTCTGTTACCCCCTTTCTTGGGAAAATTGTATCGATCGCTATGCCGTGCCACGGGAACTCTCGCGAGCCTCCATTTTACAGGGAATTAGCAGCAGATTTATAATATTGCAAAGTCGAACGCCTTTGTAGCGTCGAGAGTAGGTTGCCAGGAGACTCGGGAAAAGTGTGAAAATATTTTGGAAGTTTTCTTTACGAAAATTTACTTTCAAAAATGTTTCTCTTCCCGCCCAGATCTACATTCTACGGCTCTATATATACAGGGTGTCCCGTAACCGGTGGTGCAACCGAGCAGAGGGTGATTCTACGTGAA
>CM052134.1:14421158-14454217 GCA_028454255.1 Halictus ligatus
AACAACTAAAATTATATTCTAGCATTTTTTGAAAATTTTCTCCGCAATCTAGCGATGAGAATTGAATCGCAGCGGACAACAGGGTGATCCAAGAGAACAACTAAAATTATATTCTAGCATTTTTTGAAAATTTTCAGAAGCCACAATCGTCTAGAATCGGATGAATCGAAAGGCGGGTATTTTGGCAGCGGATCGGAGCGGATGACAGGGGCGGGCGTCGGATGATTTTCGTGCCGGAATCATCGAAGGCTGGAAGCGAAGCGATTCCCGGAGGGACACCTGTGCTCGCCGCTCTCGAACGTGTTCTAATGAGACGACGCTTTGAGACGGAGCGAGAAAGAAACGTGGGAAACAATAGCGGGGACTCTAATCTGAAGGGCACTGGATCGAACCCTTCTCCTACAGCATTGTCTGCCTCGAACCCTTTCGCCGCTGCCACCTTTTCTTCGGTCTCCCTCGGCCTTTCGACCCTCGCGAACCTCCGCGGAGGAACAGGGACAAGAAAACCAGAGCGAGAAAATAACACACACAGAGAGAAAGAGAGAGAGAGAGAGAGAGAGAGAGAGAGACATGCTAGCTACAGAATAGTTACTGGCCCTCCTCGACATTATCTTTACGCCTTTGCCGGCGTACAAAAGGAACGACGGAAGCCGACAGGGTTTCAGAAAAGACTCCGACCAGAGAGAAATGTTTGTCCGGCCCGAAACGCGAGTTTGCTTTTCTTATTTCGAACCTCTCTCTCTCTCTCTATCTCTCCCTCTCTCTCTCTCTCTCTCTCTCCACCGTCAGCGAAGCCATCTTGCATGCGATCTGGCCTGACCTTCTTCGCACGACGTGATACATCCGAATGGAAGTCACTGGGCTACTTCGGGAGGATTCATTAATATTCGCCGACCCGCGAGACCGCCATTTACCCGACACACTCCGGCTACTCGGAATCGGCAGCTCCGACTTTTTTAAAATGTTCATTTCACTTTCCCGACTCTACGCGAATCTCGCACGGTGACGATCGATGGCCGGATCCGTTTAGATCGCTCCCCGAAACGCGCGTTAACCAATTAACGCAAGAAGATGGGACAAAATTTGGTTTATTCGTTCAATTGCAAATTTATTTCCAACCCCTTCCACTACCGTTTATCCCGCGATTGTAACGATTAGAAGTTCTTCATCGTTCAGAATTTCTCGGAAGATAAAGACGGTTTATATTTGTATTTATTGTGTGCCAACTGCGACAAAATTTTATTAAATTTGATTTCAAGGAAATCAACCCTTAGCACTTGAACGGTAATGCGCCACTAAAAATTGTCGTATCGTTATTCAAAATATGTTTTGCATTATCAAATTCGTTTGTATTTAATAAATTACTAAACATTTCGGTATTGTACGAGCAACTTGCACTATTTGCGTATGTATAACATGAAAAAAGAAATATATATAGGAGGGCAATATTCTAGGTCGGAAGAAATGTTTCATTTTGGAATTAAAATAGCTTCGAGCGCAAAGGAAAAATGTTTATTAAAAAAACATTTAGAGGAAAATGTTTATTAGACTTTGTTCGAAATCTTCATCACGAGGCTGACTCGATGTTGTAACATTAAACTCGAAATTGAAATTGTTTTTCGAGCGAGCAAACCTGTTTTCGTGCGGTTCTTTTCCATGCGATTTTTTTGCAATTTTCTTTTATGCGCTATATGAATGTCAACGGTGTCGGCATCATAACACCGTTGTAACGAAGAGAGGATGTACCGCAGCAATTATTTTCGTAACATTCCCACAGCTTCCAGATCGCAACGAAATTTTATTTGCCCAGTAGACTGCAACGAAAATTGATTTTCAGGACGGGGGGACTCGAATTTCAACTTCAATCTATATATTAAAAAAAAATCGTAGGAGCACGAATACATCTACAAACTCCGTAATCTGATGATAAATACAGAAGTAACAGGATCGTTCAATATAAAAAAAAAATCATCTGTAAATCGCAATAAATCTAATGGTGACATACCAAAGATGAACTTGCAACCCGGAAACAAAGAGAACGGAAAATGATTTTCCCGGTCAGAGGGATGCAGCAAAAATATTTCGCAGCAGCTTTGCGAATTAACATCGGCGACACGGAGACTCGTTTATGGCGTTGGAAAGTGTTTCCAGGGTTGCCGGTTGAACGTAAGACGCCTCGCAAAGGGATTAGAGTCGAGATTCGAGGACGGGAGTTACGCTGAAGAACGAGGTTTCCTAGACAATGCGACGGCAAGGAAGAATGGAAAAAGTGGATTTACAAGTTCGCGCAACGGTTCGAAGTCCGTTGTTCAGAAATTAAGGTCCCCTGAATGGCCCGGGGAGACCGTGGGCTGCCCTAGTTCGCGAATAACTGATGTTAACCCCCCCGGCCCAACGGTGATCTAAACCCCCTGCTGCAGACACGAGGATCATTTAGTATCCAAAACATCGTGCCACTCGTGAACACTATATCAGCGAAACGTTCTGCAGATAACTCGACGTCATCACGGTGGTGTCCCCCGGCCTAAATGCAAACACGTTTCAGGAACTTTCTACGGGGAATCGTCGAGCACAAAAACGGCAAGATGGCGATACCTTCCGATCGAACCTATTCGCTGCCACCATTTGTCTCGCAGTGATTTATTCTTTGGATATGTCGCCAAGGACTGGGTGATAAACGTCGCGGAATTATCGGGTATGCCTCCTGCGCGATTATTGACGCTGGCAGGACCCGACATGTATCGAGAATTCTATCGAAACATCAAAATTATTCGATAAAGACGAGCCTCGGTAAATATTATGCTACAATTTTAAGTAGCGAAGTGCGTGAGATTAACTGTACCATCTTCGAGTAAATTGTGAGAATGTGTGCGACAGCGAATTTGTTAACGATAAACCTACCGCGATCAAAATGACGAGTTTTATGTCTCGCAATTATTGAAACTGTAGAAATTCATTTGTGGAAAACAGTAGAATAAATTTCCTTTTCAAGATTTACTTACAATCTCAGGATTGCCATTTTTATAAGACAATATTCACTGTTAATGCTTGGTAGGTTTAACCCTTCACACTCGAGTGCCTGTGACTCTGAAGCACGGTTAAACATTGTTGTAGCATCATTTCGAGGAAATTACATAAAATATTACACAACATTTCTTACATTACAAAATTTGTATCTAATAGAAATTCAAACATTTCTATATTGTGTGTGCAAAATCGGATCAGTTTCCTATGAATAAAATAAAAACGTTCTAAGACGGAAGAAAGATTTAATTTCAGAATGAAAATACCGCCGAGTGCGAAGGGTTAACACATTGCTGACCGATCACGAGTTAACTCATGTTCTCACGACCGAACGTTGTTGGGACAATATCATACCAAAAACGCATACAAAAAGTTACATAAAGTATACATCTAAAGTTTTACTTGAATGCGTTATGTACGAATAAAGTTTATTCAGATTGTTCTAGTTCTACATTTAATTACGAAATAATATCTGGCGACGTTAGAGGGCTCGTGAATAAAATTGCCAGTCAACAACGTGTTAAGATCGAAACAAAAGGTTAGGTCGATAGTCGACGACTTCCGGTGAAAGAGGAACCGCGAAACCTGGAGTACCGTGGAGAACAGTCGCGGATAAAATTCGTCAGAGTGCTAGAAGTATCTACGAGTCTAGGAGATGAGGACCAGGTGACGTGGACGGGGGGGAAGCATCGGTAGGGCAACTTCCGGTTGGTCCAGGTCGTATCTCCTCGGATCGTCCGAACGGAAGGACTAAGAAGGTCGGTGGACGTCGGCCCGTGGCATTCGGGCGCGAATTCGGTCTCGGGCCGGCTAGATAACATGTTCGGGGCACGGACAGGGCAGAAATCCTTGGTGTCAGGAGAGCGGTGGGGGGAGAGAAAGAGAGAAAGAGAGAGAGAGAGTGAGAGAGAGAAGCACACGACAGCGTGGCGGCGGCATGGCGATCATGGCGTCTCGGCGAGGTCGCGGCTGCGCGGTCCGCCTAACGCCGCGTGACCACGATCAATAACTGTACGCGGTGTTGTGCCGGGGCAAAGGATGTTGAATTCGAAAAGTGTTATTCCGCGCGTCTATCTCTGAATGATATGGAAGGGAACGCCTCTCCACGTGGGTGCCACGTGTGCGCTTCCGCCCGCGACTCTCACGCGCGTGCACGCGCCCCGTCCGATTTCGTCGGCCCGAAAACAGGAGAGCTGTGCCGGGAGAACACAACCCCGCACACCTTTCGAACATTTTCCTTCCGTCGGGCTCCTCCGCCATCGACCTGCCGCAACGTCGATCCTACCTGTCCGTGGATCGAGCACGGTTCTCCGAATTCTACTCGACAGACTCGATCGCAGATCCCCAGAAAAAGCTCCTCCGGGGATCTTCTTTTTAGGGGTAGCGCAGACTCGGAAAAGAAAACGGAATACATCGGAGCTGGATCGTTAATCGAGGGTTTATCCGTCGATATGATCGTCGGCAGATTTAGAAATCCCTCTTCCATCGTTCTACTCGACAGATTAGTCGGTAATCTAATTTTTGGGGGTGGTTCAGACTCGGGGAAAAATTAGCTAGGTTGTCAAAGATCGTCGGAAGATTTAGAAATGCTTCTCCCATCGTTCTACTCGAGAGATTTCTGAGTAGAAATCCCCCAGGAAGCTTGCAAGATATTTTGTTTTTAGGGGTAGTTCAGACTCGGGGAGAAATTATGTTCTACGCGTTGAACACATCTGAGGTAGATTGTCAATCGAGGGTTTATCGATCAGATCGTCGGAAGATTTAGAAGTGCTTTTCCCATCGTTCTACTCGAAAGATCACTCAGAAATCTAATTTTTGGGGGTAGTTCAGACTCCGGGAGAAATTATGTTCTACGCGTTGAACACATCTGAGGTAGATTGTCAATTGAGGGTTTGTCGACTAGATCGTAGGAAGATTTATAAATGCTTTTCCCATTGTTCTACTCGAAAGATCACTCAGAAATCTAATTTTTGGGGGTAGTTCAGACTCAGAGAGAAATTATGGTCTACGCGTTGAACACATCCGAGCTAGATTGTCAATCGAGGGTTTATCGATCAGATCGTAGGAAGATTTATAAATGCTTTTCCCATCGTTCTACTCGAGAGATCACTCAGAAATCCCCCAGGAAGCTTGCAAGATATTTTGTTTTTAGGGGTAGATCAGACTCAGCGAGAAACTATGCTCTACGCGTTGAACACATCCCAGCTAGATTGTCAATCGAGATCTTCCAGATCGTAGGAAGATTTAGAAATGCTTTTCCCATCGTTCTACTCGAGAGATCACTCAGAAATCCCCAAAGAGACTTCTCTTGGGGCTCCTCTTTCAAGGGTAGTTCGGAAATATAGACAGATCATATTTTAGGTTGTTACGTCGTTAAGCAAGGATCTAGCCGTCGATCGGAGCGTTCAGAGATCGAGGAATGCTCTCGCGATCAGTTTACTACAAAGACTTGTCAGAGAGACTTCTCATAGATCCTCTTCCAAGGATAGTGTGCAGACTTAGAAACAGACTATACTCTACACAGGTTTGTAACGTTGCTAGAGGACCTCAGGTCCGTAGATCTGTCCTTGGATCGAGGACGATTTTTCCTATCATTCTATTCGAGAGATCACTGAGAGATCCCCAAGAGACTCGAGGAGTACTCTTCGGATCGTTTGCCACGGTTTTCAGAATGTCTCGATTCCAAAGATCTTTTGATGTTAGGTTAGGGACGTGCTATGATTCTAAACGCGGTTGCTGGGGTCGTTGAAAAAAGGATCTACCCGTGATCTCCCCGTGGCCTTGCCACGAGGACGATTTTTCCTACTGGTTTCTCAGAGATCCTCGAGAGACTTGTCATAGATCCTCTTCTAAGGGTGGCACAGAGACAGAGATTATGTTCAATCTTTCCCACGATTCGATTCGAGAGATGTTCTTACAAGATTGTTAATGGAGGATATCGTTGCGATCGTTGTGTTCAAGGTATCTCGAAAAGTTTCGAGTTTTAGGGGCTGCTTCGAGGGCGGTATAGACAGTGACGGTACTCTACGACACACGGATCGTTAACGGTAGGAGTCTAGGTCGACGATTGGTGAACTAGATCAGACGCGCGCGCGGTCAGAGCGGTTAGGGGATCGACGTGGGATCGTGTTTCGCGTAGAATCGTTTCACGATTGAGCGACACGCTGGATCGTATCGAGCGATAACGACACGGCAACGTCGTCGTCGGCGCGTAACAACAACGCGGACGCAGATGCGCGCGTGTATGGAAGGTAGATTGGACGACAGTTTCGCGGCGGTCGTAATGTTTAGCGAGATAAAGGTGTCAAGAGGAGCAACGTATGTATATATATATATATAGTACATACATATACATGTGCTTGCGTGTGTGTATATATATGTACGTATATCAGAGAAGATAGATAGATTAATATACGTATAAATATATGTATCATAGAGATTCACCGTTACTCAGTAAGCAAGTAAGTAAGTAAGTAAGTAAGTAAGTAAAAGTGACAGAGAATAGGCACAACACAGTGATATATATATATATGTGTGTGTGTCTGTGTGTACGTGTAATCCGTGTCCCGTGTAGGTTTTTGGCGGTGGACTAACCTGCTAGCCGCAAGGCGGACATTCTCTGAAACTCGGGCTCCTGCAGCCACTTCCACATCCGTCGGAAGGTCTCGCGTCCGCTCTTCAGCTTCGACCAGGGTTTCGGGTTGCGCAGTAGGTCGCTGAGGGTGCCCTGGCTCCGGCAGAGGACCCTCTGCGCGAATATCGCCTGCGGTATGCTGTACCTCTTGAGCTCGGCGCTGATCCTCTGCGCGAGCTCCTTCGTGTTGATCTCCTCGACCTCGCCGGCCCCGTTGCCGGCGGACGAGACCGTCTTCATCACGACCGACGTGTGCTGCACGTGCTGCGTGTGCGATATCGTCTGCTGTTGCGTCATCGATTGTTGCTGCTGCTGTTGTTGTTGTTGCTGTTGCTGCTGCTGCTGCTGTTGCTGCTGCTGCTGCTGTTGTTGTTGTTGTTGCTGCTGTTGCAGCTGGGTCTGCATCGGTGGGGGCGACGCGGCCGGCACCGAGTGCGTGGGCGGGGAATGATGCGAGGGCGCGAAACTGGCCGTCGCGGAGACCGCCGGCGGCGATGATGGGCTCAACGCCGCCGGGCTCTGTTGAAGCCTCGGCAGGAACGCCGGATCGTAGTGCGGGCTCGCGGACTTGTGCGGCGAGTTCAGACCGCTCTGGCTGTAGGCGCTCTGCGGCGACAAAGGGCTCGGCTGCAGCCCGGCGCCGGGCGACGGGTAATTGTGCGGCGGCGACATGCTCATCGAGGGCAGCTTGTCGTACGCGTACGGCGAGCTGCCCATGCCGAGGCCGATGTTCCCGAGGCCGTTGTTCTGCATCACCGCGAAACTCCCGGTGACGCCGCCGGCGGTGTGCGCACTGTACACAAACTTGTCGCTCATCGTCGAGATCGGCGGCAACGGTTGCAACGGCGTCAGGGTCGCGTAAGACGAGCCCGGGCTGAAGCCAGGCGGCGACATCCTCTCCGCGACCGAGGTCAGTGTCTGATAGGTCGGCTCCGGCTGCATCGCCCTGAAGTCCGTCGCGTCGATCATACTCGCGACCGAGACGCTTATCCCCGACGTCGGCGTTAGCTTGCCCGGACTGAGCAGCTCCGAGTCGGCGTCACGCGAGTCCACGTCCACGTCCTGAGGTGGCACGATCACCGACAGGGACTCCCTCGCGTTCTGTCTACCACCACCACCGCCACCTCCACCGCCGCCGCCGCCGCCGCCGCCGCCGCCTCCGCTACCGCCGCCGCCTCCGCCGCCGCCACCACCGCCACCGCCGCCACCGTTTCCGTTGCCGTTGCCGTTGCCACCACCGGCGCCACCGACGGCACCTCCGCCGCTGCCGCCACTGCTGCTGCTTGTACTACTGCTACTGCTCGTGCTACCGCCGCTACCACCGCCGCCACCTCCACTACCACCACCACTAACAACGACCACGCCGCCGCCGCCACCACCGCCACCACCACCACCACCGCCGCCTCCTCCTCCTCCTCCTCCTCCTCCACCTCCTCCTCCTCCTCCACCACCGCCACTGGTACTGCTACCGCTGCTACTGCTGCCGCTACCACTGCCGCCACCTCCGCCGCCGCCGCTGCTGCCACTGTTGTTGCTCGCCGGCTCCTGGGACGACGACAGATCCTCCGCGGCCGCGAGCTCTCGCTCCTCCTTGACGCCGAGCGCGCCCGCCGCCAGTAGTTCCAGCGGCAAGCTCGCGCACGCGATGTCGGGACTTTGCGAGGCGGAAGACGACATACCCTCTGCGCTACCACCTCCACCGTTACCACTTCCACCACCGAGGACTCGGCCGACGCCGCCGCCGCCGCCGCCGCCGCCGCCACCACCACCGTTCCCACCGATCGTACCGTCCGACTCGTGATGACGGTGATGATGATGATGGTGCTGCTGCTGCTGCTGCTGTTGTTGTTGTTGTTGTTGCTGTTGGGAATGATGGTGATGATGCTGATGGTGGTGTTGTTGTTGATGTTGATGGTGTTGTTGATGGGCCTGCGAATGATGAGGATGATGATGCTGTTGCTGTTGTTGTTGTTGTTGTTGCTGTTGTTGTTGTTGGTTTTGGTGATGATGGTGGTGATGGTGGTGGTGATGATGATGGTGATGCCTACTACCCCCACCAACCACCGTTCCTCTACCACCGGCGCTGCTGCCACCTCCACCGGCGTTTCCTCCACCACCTGCACAGTTCCCATTCGAGCCACCCCCACCGGTTCCCCGGCCATGCGTAGAAACCGCCGCCGGGGAATCGACCGAGTCCAGTAATTGCTCGCTATGCGATTGATGATCGGCTATGTCCCCTATACCTTCCATTTACGCACATCCAGTTCGTGTGGCCGCGCACTCGCTCTCCCGTGCTCGGACACGCCGCGTGCACACACTCCGCCGGGGGCCTCCTCTCTCTGTTGTCAAACACACGTCTCTCTCCGAACCCTCCGCCCGAGAAAGATAAGCCCGCCTTGCGTTTCTCTTTTGTTCTTTTCTACGGTTTCGAGTCACGAGAGAAAGTTCCGTTTCCCACCGAGAGAGAATCTCCCGCTGATAAACAATTCTATTTTCTATATATATATATATATTTATATATATCACCGTCCGCGTCGTCACTGAACGTCCGACGAGGCAGACAGCACGGGGAGCATCGAGCAGTGTTCTCTGGACAAGGACCGCCGCCAGCTACGACTCCCCGCGACCGACGTCAACCTTGAAGACGACGAAGACCGAGTGGAAGGTGTCCCGCCGAGGACGTCGTCGCTCGACGGTGTTGTTGTTGTTGTTGTTGCTGCTGCTGTTGTTGTTGTAGCTGATCGTTCGATCGATGATGAGGTTACTGCTTCTTCCTCTATCGCTCGGGCACCCGGTCGGATCGGCATAGAGATCCGGTAGCACAGCAGCGGCGACCACCGTGCGCCCATGACATACGCGGAGCGAGTGAGACACGCACACGTCCGCGCGCTCCAGTGAATACGTCAGTCCGTGTCGGGCCGAGCAGGGAGCGAGAGAGTCAGCGATATGTATCAGTCAGCGAGGGAACACCCCGCGGTGGAGCGGGGAGGGAGAGCAGCTGGGCTCCCTCTCTCTCTCTCACTCTTTCTTTCGCCGGCGATAGTCTTTCCGTGTGTGTTCCCACTCTCTTTCTCTCTCTCTCGCTCTCTTTCAGTCTCGCTTTGTACCCGCCGGTAACCCCGAGAGAGAGCTGTCCAGAGGAGAGACCCTTCCGTTTCACTCGGTCGTTCTCCCCCTTCACCCCCCCGGACACGAGGCACACGAGCCACTACCACCACTACCACCAGCAGCACCTTTACCACCTGGTCCACCCTACTAACGTGCTTCTCCCTTTCCTTTTCTACTCTCTCTCTCTCTCTTTCTTTTTCTCTATGTATCCTGTACCTCTTTCCTTCTCCCTCTTTCTCTCTTTTTCCCTCACCTTTATTTTTCACGCCGGTGTAAGCGACACCCTCCGGACGCGTGCTACGCTCTAACTACGCTTCCCTCCGGGTCCAGGTGCGACTCGTACCATCCTCGTTCCACCTTCGTCGGCCGGTCTTCTCTGTCCGATCGGCGTCCAGCACACACGGGGTACACCCCCCTGCTCCCCCGGAGTTCGCTCCTACCGCCGCACACCACTAGGCACCGCGACGACGACCGGCAACGACGCACCGAGACACCATCACCGACGCGCGACGCCGACGCGTGTACACCGCTCGCCTGCCCGCGAATATCCCCTCGCCGGACAAGATCCACGTGCAAAAAAAGTTAACAACCCCCTGGTTTTCGCGGGGCGGCCGAACTGGAGATTAGCACACGCGACAGACAAGAGAGAACGCGAGAGATGCCACCGGCACGAAATTTGCTGCGAGAGAGTCGTCCGTGCGCGTGTTGCTGTCCGCCGGGGTCGAAACGCGCGAGATGCACACGAAAACCTCGGAGTCGTCGATCGTCTTTCGTTCGAAACGTTTCTTTTGTCCTTGTCTCTCTCTGTCTCTCTCTCTCTTTCTCTCTGTGTGTGTCTACATACTTTGTCCACGCTCGCGCTCTCCTAATAACGTCCGTGTGTCCGTCAATAGATGTCTCTGTTTCCCCCCGAGAAAAAAGAAGCCAGGTGCGCGCGAGAGAAGAGTTGCAAGGGTAACCGTGCAGCGCCGCGTGTGCACGTGCACGACACAACCACAACACACAACCAATCTCTCTTTCTCTCACTCTCTCTCTCTCTCTCACTCTCTCTCTGTTCGTAACGTACTAGGGTATATTCGCCGGGAACGAGGCTAGGCTCGTGCGACCAGTCGACGACGTATATCGTCGTCGTCGTCGTCGTCGTCGCACCACCACCGACGGACCCCGACGCTGCCTCCACCGCCACCACCACCTACACTACCGTCATCACACCACCACCACCACCGTCGTCCTCGTCGCCGACGCCGTCGTCGTCGTCGTCGTCGTCGTCGTCGTTGTCGTCGTCACGACCACCACCAACAGCAGCACCAGCAACGGCGACGCCGCCACCGACGCCGCCACCACACGGCCGTCACTCAGCGTTCTATCGATTTTCCGATACCTCGTGACCAACGTTGCTCGATGCGCCGATACTTCGAGCATAAACATCGACTGCTATACCCGGACCCGAACCCGGCCCGATCACCGTCGATTCCCGTCGTCTATGTACGTGTTATATATCCCGAAACGACCACGACGCCGCCCACGATTATCGAGTCGCACAACGATCGCCGATCGTCTTTTCGCCGATCACCGCCGGAGTTGCATTACCGACCGGAAACCACCATCCAACGGGGATCTTGTCGGCTCTTCGGGCTCCTCGACGATCTTCAGACTCTTCAGGGTAGTCGATAGCACGATCCCGGCATTCTCGAGAAACGGAAATTCGTTACATAGATTTCCCCGATCTCTTCAGGATCTGCGTCGAGATTGCAAGGTCGGTACAACCCGGGGACATTCCCGTCTTCTAAGTCCTAGGCATCCTCTTCAGGGCGCTAGATCCGGAGTATCCTCGGTCGTGGATTATGCTAGGGATTATGTTGTTACGTTCACTTTATGACGCCCCTTTCGGCGACTGATGACGTTTACGAAGGTGTACAGTCCGTGCCAGCTTCCGGGATCTTCAGCATCTTTTGCAGAGGACTTCGTCGACGGATGAAAATGTAGGAAGACGCTGCAGCTCGAGGTTCGGGCTAGTCTAGATCCACAGAGATCCTCCGGATAGCATTTTCTTTGACCACCTACGGAACAACCTCGTCCTCTTCAGGAACTCGGGATTCCCGTCCGGAGCATCGTGCCGCCTCGGCAGGAGCCGTTCGATGTCGGTCCCTCTCTCCGTCGAAGGTTCCAAGGTCTGGGTTAGCGATCTCGTTGGGTCCGATTCTGGAAGATTCCTTCGGCGCGCGGGTTCCGCGTCGCCGCGGCGAATCCCGTGATCAATACGCAATCGAAGAACCGCGGCGCGGCTGGCAGAGAGCGTCGCGAGTGCCGGAATCGATCAGGCAGCAGGCCCTCTCCTCCAGGTCCACGTGCACCGAATCGTTCGCGAGGCAAGAGACGCGCTCCGGCCGAGCACTTGGACGCAATTCCGCGATCGAAACGCGCATCCCCGCGTCTCCGCAGGGGTTGGCTCGTTGTAGAGGGTATAGAGGGGTTCTTTCGAGGGGAGGATTGAGGGGGGACCGGGTTCCAAGATGTCCTCCCGTGGGTCTCTCTCTCTCTCTCTCTCTCTCTCAACCCCCGAGGTCCTGAGGAGAGGAGGGTTGATCGAGGGTCGAGGACGATGGTCGAAACGAACCCCGGGAAAGAGAAAGACGGTGCGTGCGTTACGTGCGCGCGCGAGAGAAAGAGAGAGAAAGATAGATAGATAGATAGAGGAGTCTCTTCCTTGGGCGCAGAGAGAAAGGAGAGGGGTCGATAGCAGGATCAATAAAGGGACGAACAGAGCGGTAGAGGGGGTTTGTCGCGCCACGGCTAGGGGTTGACGAGGAGGGAATCGATTTTCCGGCGAGTCGATAGCCGGAAGTGTCTCTCCTCGAATCGAGCTGGACACGAGAATATCGCTGTCGCACGCGCGCGTCACCGAGACACACCGATCCTCTTCGACTCGCGATCCCGCGAGCCTGTGCGAGGCGAGTGTTGCGCGTTCACGCGCACGCGTGCTCGCACCCTTCCGACAATTCTCTCGCCGCCCCCCGCCTCCCCCGCGGTCGCAGTCCTCCACCACCCTCCTCTCGCACACTTTGTCGTCGCAACGCGGCGCGGAAAATACGAGGGAACCACACTTTCTTCTTCTGCTTCTTCCACTTCTTCTTATTCTTCTTTCTCTGTCGGGATGTTTCTCGGGATTCCTCCGTCGGGGAGGATACTTTTCGTCGCGGAGAATGATTTCGCGAGCAAGGTTAGGCGGATTTCGCGCGCCTTGAACGGTGCGAACGGCTGACAGGGGTTTTCGAGAGAGAAGGGACGAGTTCGGCGAATTGGAGGGACGAGGAGCGAGCCGGACGAGTTGCGCAGATCGCGGACGCGATCTCTCTCTCTCTCTCTCTCTCTCTCTCTCTCTTACTCTCTCTCTCTGCCTATTTTTCTCTTTCTCTCTTTTGCGCTCGCTGTTTTTCTTTCCCGCTTTCTGCGCGGTTCGCCCTTGGTCGGAGGGGAAGGATGGGGGCTCGGTGGGGAACACAGAGGGGTGGAGATCTTGCCACGGGGATCTGTAACGAACTCGATACGCAGGGGTCGAGAGGAGAACGCCGCGAGGGGCGCGCGGGAACGAGCTGCGCCGCGAGGGGCGGCTCAGGGACTTGACGCTCTTCTTTGAGCCCTGCTCTTCAAGGCAGCCTCGAGGAAACCGGTATTTTTGTTTGCGGTCGAGCAGCGCGGTACTACCCCTGCCCTGAAAGTATTCCACCACGTTTCGAAATCGTTCCCTTCGCGATACCGGCAATCGTTCCGTGATTGTTTAACACTAGACTAGCGATTTTGATTGTTAAACACTAGTCTTTAAAATGTGTACGATTTTCAGTGCAAGAATTGTTAAAATCGTGCAATATTTCGCTCATTAAATTCAGTTCAACGAAAATCGAAGTCGAATGTTCAACACTAGATTTACGGGACTTTGATAGATATATTCGTGTTATTTTTATAATATAATGTAAAATAGTCGAATATTCTTAATTCCATCTCCATGATCCATTCCATGAGGAATTATTTAACAAATTGATTTCTCTATGTATATATTATGAAAAATATGGCTACAGATTTTGATAGATATATTCGTGTTATTTTTATAATATAATGTAAAATAGTCGAATATTTTTAATTCCATCTCCATGATGCATTCCATGATGAATTATTCAACAAATTGATTTCTCTAGGTATATATTATGAAAAATATGGCTACAGATTTTGACAGATGTATTCGTGTTATTTTTATAATATAATGTAAAATATTCGAATATTTTTAATTCCATCTCCATGATGCATTCCATGAGGAATTATTCAACAAATTGATTTCTCTAGGTATATATTATGAAAAATATATCTACAGATGTTGATAGATATATTCGTATTATTTTTATAATATAAAAATAGTCATTTTTACTTCTTCGTAAACCTAGCGTTAACAGGTTCGCGGACGCAAATGCTGCAGCATTCATTTTCACAGTGATGCAAAATGACGCGAACGCTACAGCATTTAAACTTTTGAAGCCGATTTTTGTTCATTTAATTTTATACAACCTTAAGTTCTTGTAATTAATATAGATTTCATATTGAAATTTGTTTTTGAAAATTAATATTCATTTCATTTGTCATTGGTAACGACAGTTAACCCTTTGCACTCGAAGCCATTTCAGCTCTGAAACGAAACATTTCTTCTACAAACATTTCAAGGTGAAACTTTAAGCTGAGAGACATGATTCTCAGGGAATTCCGCCATCATGTGATCCGTTGAAATGCTCGGAAACAACGTTAACCGATTTCGATGAAAATTTCACCGTGTATATAACCGACTCTTTGAAGGATACTGGGTGTTCATTTTGTTGGAGTTCTTGACGATCTTATCTAGGGGATGATTGAGAGAGGGGATGGTTGTAGCTGCTATTTTCAGGTGCTGCACGATTGGAGAATTTTGTGGGCTATTATTATTATTATTGCCAACGAATTATAGGTTATTCACTTACCGAAAATTGCTTTACCATTTTTAGTTTGCTTGGCGCTCTTGGTTAACCAGTTAACTGTGGAATTGAATTTGGAAAATCCCTCGCTGCGCGGAATGAAAATTCCGAAATTCGGCTATTATAAAAGCCGAAGCCCTTGTAAAGCTAAATGAGAAAGAATTACTTTTTTATTCGATAAGAATTTAACAATTCATTAACGTAAACCGCACCGCAATAGAGTTTCGGATCGACGAGTATACTCGTCAATCACGGTTAACTGGTTAAGCGATGGTCGGGAAGACTGGGGAAAGGAGAACTGTTTATTCGTTTAACAAAATTCATACGGTTATCTATAGACAGGTAGACTAACGTGGATTAATTGACTGTAGATTAGTCCTCGTTCTGCTGACGCTTGCCAAACATTTACGCACCCTCCGCAAATCGATTGAGACACTATTTTAAACATGAAACCAGTAAACATGTGACGTTAGTACTATTTGCATTCGGATGAAGTGTACAACGAACAGTGCGATCAATTTTCAAGGAATATTTTCACTATTTTGATAAACACGATTCTAATATTTGTACGAAATAATGTAAAATTCATCGCTTTTGGTACTCGGTAAGTCTACTGTTAAAGTCCATGAATATTCTAGAAATATTGTCAACAATTCTACCAACTATTTTGACAAACACGATCTTGCTATTTGTACGAAATAATGTAAAATGGTTGCTTTTGGTACTCGGTAAGTCTACTGTTAAAGTCCATCAATATTCTAGAAAAATATTGTCAACAATTCTACTAACTATTTTGACAAACACGATCTTGCTATTTGTACGAAATAATGTAAAATGATCGCTTTAATTACTCCGTAAGCCTAATTTTCAAGATCGCTAAGCAGCCCATGAATTTTCAAGGAATATTGCCAACAATGAATATTCTAGAAATATTGTCAACAATTCTACTAACTATTGTATTTTGATAAACACGATTTTAATATTTGTACGAAATAATGTAAAATGATCGCTTTTGGTCTATTGTTAAAGTCCATGAACATTCTAGAAATATTGTCAACAATTCTACCAGCTATTTCGACAAACACGACATTGCTATTTCTACAAAATAATGTAAAATGATCGCTTTAATTACTCCGTAAGCCTAATTTTCAAAATCGTCAAGCAGTCCATGAACTTTCAAGGACTATTGTCAACAATTCTACCAACTATTTTGACAAACACGACACTGCTGTTTGTACGAAATAATGTAAAATCATCGATTTGATTACTCCGTGAGTCTAGTGTGAAAGATCGCCGAGCGGTCGACGTAGATCGATCAGAACGTTGATCGATGGATCGAAGGAAGATTAGAAAATTGAATTTGGAAAGAAGGGTTAATTTTTCCAACTAGCTTCGCGCCGATGAAGTTCTCGAACCGTCTAGGCGTGAGCGCAGATACTCGGCGCAATAACAACGATAAATCTTCGTTACCGCCGTGGAAATAGAGAATGACGACAGTGAGAAATGAGAGAATGGTGTTTAGAATAATGACCGTTTGTATATTTATGGAACAGGTCCGACAATGAGGGGGGGATGTCGCGCGACTATGATCCCGGCGCTATTAAATCGAACAGTTTGATTCGAGATGGGAAATTGTTTGTTCGGCAACGGGCGACAGGGAATCAGGCTAATACGCAATTTATTAGGGGAACGGTGTTAGGCGATGTTCCAGAGAAACACCGCAAGTCGTTCGGGGTTCGCCTTGACGTCGTTTGATCCGCTACTGCAACCGGGAGCCCCGGGAATTAATAAGAATATCCTTTTTTTCGAGGAGAGGGAGCGAGAGAGAGAGAGAGAGAGAGAGAGAGAGAGAGAACCGGAGGAGTTCCTCTTCGTAAATCAACCGCGCGGGGAGAACTTTTGAAAGGCCAATAAATTACGTTCTCCGGTAAAAGTTTACTCGCGTTACGCCGTTCACCCATTTTACTATCGGCCGCGCCTCCGCCTTCTTATCCATTATTTCATTATTTTTATCGCTAATTAATCCTACCGTCGATATTCTTATATATCACTATCTTTCTAAGAATGCCTGCTACATCCCCCTCCCCCCCACTCTTTCCTCCTACAAATTCTATACTCATAATTTCAGTATTTAGTTTCCGTTTGTTGTCCCGCCATTTTAACCATTTGCACTCGAAGCTATTTTTATCTCGAAAACGAAACGAATCTCTTTCGATCGAGAGTATTTCCCTTCTGTATATTTTGTTTTTCATGACACATGTTCGAAAATGGTGAAATTTACTCGCTCGATACTGTAGTGTTTAGCAATTTATTAAATACAAATAATAATGTAAAGAATATTTTTAGTGGCGCCTTACAGTCGCCATTCTAGTGCTGAGGGTTAACATAATAATCATTACAGTAATACACAGACAGCGGATCTTCATGCAAAATAAAAATTTTTTACCCGAATCGCAACGAACCGAAGCGAAATAAACGTTTATTTTCTTTCTTCTTTCAATTTCTTTAATATTTTTCCTGTTTATTTTTGTCATAAACGCATAAACTCCGCAGTCTAGTAACACATTTCAACCCAAAAGAATTACTCACTTAACCAGGAGGAAAACCTTCTCAAACACTATACAGATTTCTGCTACTCCATTTCGTAAAATCATGAACCCCCAACAGTGACTAGAACGGGAATACATTGTCAAACAAATGTGCAACAAATACGGTCAACTAATCAAGCCAGCGACTAAATTCGAATCAACGAGAAACGATCGCAGCGAAGGTTTTTCGAAAGTTTTTCTCGAAGGAAATTCGTTTTGCCGCGCGAAGAACTGGATGACTTCCGGTTCGCGGCGGATCTGGCGCGCTCTCGCAGCGCGTCCGATCCATCGATCGCGATCGTAGGGCACGCGTCGCTCGAGGAAAATGGCGGAGAGTCGCCCCGAAGAGAAACCATCGTCGCATCGGCGAGAAAATAAAATCGATATCGCGCGCGCATCGGCCGAGCCGAGCAGGAAGAAATAAAAACGCGACGCGCCCCAGCGAGCCGGCAGAAACGTAATCCGCGCGATTCCGCGTGTCCCCGCTCGGTTTCCTTCGAACAGAAAGGTCTGAAAAAGAACGGCCCTCCGTGAAAATCCGACCGGAAGTCGCCATTTGCTCCGCGATCAAAGTTGGAGAACGGTCCCGTCTAACTGTGGACAACTTCTCCAGTCTCGCGGCAAAGAATTCCAATCGTTCTCAGTTTTAATCGACCTCTGTTCGATTTAGATCCGTCTTTTTGATTTTGGTTTGTAGAGGTGTTCAGAATTGACCGTGGCGCTTTGCAAAAACGTATGAAAATACGAGGTACCGGAGATTGTAGTGCGATTGAATTTTATTCGCAATGGTAACTGTAGTTTTCTGTAGAAATGGCAGAATTAGAAAAATTGTAAAATTCAAGATTTAG
This sequence comes from Halictus ligatus, assembly GCA_028454255.1. Lineage (NCBI taxonomy): Eukaryota > Metazoa > Arthropoda > Insecta > Hymenoptera > Halictidae > Halictus > Halictus ligatus. The sequence continues at coordinate 14,439,355 of CM052134.1, forward strand.
TGGATCTAGTATAAATGAATTTTATTTGCAATTTGCAGCAAACTTTGTGTAGGAAAAGAAATGGTAGAATCATAAAAATTGTAAAATTCAAGATTTAGTGGATCTAGTATAAATGAATTTTATTTGCAATTTGCAGCAAACTTTGTGTAGGAAAAGAAATGGTAGAATCAGAAAAATTGTAAAATTGAAGATTTAGTGGATCTAGTATAAATGAATTTTATTTGCAATTTGCAACAAACTTTGTATAGGAAAAGAAATGGTAGAATCAGAAAAATTGTAAAATTCAAGATTTAGTGGATCTAGTATAAATGAATTTTATTTGCAATTTCCAACAAACTTTGCATAGCAAAAAGAAATGGCAGACTCAGAAAAATGGTAAAATTTAAGGTTAAGTGGATCTAGCGTAACTGAATTTTATTTACAATTTGCAGCAAACGTTGCATAGCAAAAGAAATGGTAGAATCAGAAAAATTGTAAAATTCAAGATTTAGTGGATCCAGAATAAATGAATTTTATTTGCAATTTCCAACAACCTTTGCATAGCAAAAAGAAATGGCAGACTCAGAAAAATAGTAAAATTTAAGGTTAAGTGAATCTAGTGTAACTGAATTTTATTTACAATTTGCAAGAACTGTTGCATAGCAAAAGAAATGGCAGTATCAGAAAAATTGTAGAATTTAAGATTTAGTGAATCCAGTATAACTGAGTTTTAATTTCAATTTGCAGCTAACTTTGCATAGCAAAAAGAAATGGCAGACTCAGAAGAATGGTAAAATTTAAGGTTAAGTGGATCTAGTGTAACTGAATTTTATTTGCAATTTGCAGTGAACTATGCATAACAAAAGAAATGGTAATGTCAGGAAAATTTAAGATTTAGTGTAAATCTATCGTAATATAATTGAATTCTATTTGCAATTTGCGGAAGATACTCCAGAGGAAATGGAATTGTAAAATATTTAACAGAGTTGATTCTGTATTAAAATGTGTTTGTAATTAAATGACCCGAACTTGTATATGCTCTAAAGGGGGGGGGGGCTGATAGCCTAGGTGGTGCGTGAAATATTTAATTTTGCAGATCACGTTCGACGAGGAGGTATTTTGAAACGTTCGGTTAACAGAGTGTAATGGAGACCTAATAATCTGTTTTACTGATTAGCATATTCAATTTCATTAGAGCGTACTTAAAATGCCAAACGAGCCAAATTAAATCCGCGCTGAAATTCGGCCCGGCCGAAATAATTAATATGGCACAAACATACAAATCTTCGGTCGACTTTATTGACCAGTCCCCGATCACTATATCTGAGAATATCGTCGGTATTCTATAAATCGATAATTCCGGGGATGGGGTTCGAAGAATTTTCAGATCGACGATCGATCGCATAATTTAGCATTATTCGGGGATCGCATAATTTATAGATCGGCGGAATATCAAATCGTTTCGATAGACTCGGTTAATTACTGTGCGATAGGAAGATCGTTTTAATTAAATAAACGACAGTCCATAAAGATCAACGGAATATGTTTAACAGAGATTAATGTTGCAGAGTGTGGGCGAGCCGAGGCGAGCCAAGAAAAAGAACGCCGCAAGTGATTCGCAACTGTGTAAAAACAATTTAACAAAGGTAATGTACAAAACAATGAAATTTGTCGAGGTTCGATGCTTCCACAAAGTGAACCCACCCACCCCTTTGTTGGTAAGTATTTTTCTGAAGCTTGCGGTGTTCAACCTTTGTGCAGTATTCGAGCAAATTTTAATCGTTTCACAGTATCTCGCAAAATTATCTAGCTGTTCTGCAAAGTTGTGAAAACAAACTCAAAGGGCGAAGAAATAATTCGTACAGGGGAGGCATGCTGTGAAAAGCTTCGGAAACTTCAGAAATTATTAGCCAGGGGGGCAAAGGGCAAAAATAAGAAGGGAATGGGGCTATGGGGCCAAAGAAGTGGGATCGATCTAAAATTTTCAAAAATCAACGCTACACTGTTTCCTCTAACCACCCCCAAATATTCCTAAATAAATCTAATTCTCTAAAGGGAGGGGGCACAGGAGAAAAAGACTTTCTAAGAGGGGATGGGGCTTAGAGTCCCAAAGAGGTAGAACCGATCCGAAAATTTCCAAAAATCAACGCCACACTGTTTCCTCCAGCCACCCCCAAATATTCCTAAATAAATCTAATTCTCTAAAGGGAGGGGGCACAGGAGAAAAAGACTTTCTAAGAGGGGTGGGGGTTATTGGCCCAAAGAGGTAGGACCGATCTAAAATTTCCAAAAATCAACGCTACACTGTTTCCTCTAGCCACCCCCAAATATTCCCAAATAAATCTAATTCCATAAAGGGAGGGGCCACAGGAGAAAAAGACTTTCTAAGAGGGGTGGGGGTTATTGGCCCAAAGAGGTAGGACCGATCCAAAAATTTCCAAAAATCAACGCTACACTGTTTCCTCTAACCACCCTCAAATATTCCCAAATAAATCTAATTCTCTAAGGGGAGGGGGTATGGGAGAAAAAGACATTCTAAGAGGGGATGGGGCTTAGAGTCCCAAAGAGGTAGAACCGATCTAAACTTTCCAAAAATCAATGCTACACTGTTTCCTCCAACCACTCTAAATATTCCTAAATAAATCTAATTCTCCAAAGGGAGGGGACACAGGACAAAAAGTCCTTGTAAATGGTGGCCTAGAGTCCCAAAGAGGTAGGACCGATCTAAAATTTCCAAAAATCAATGCTACACTGTTTCCTCCAACCACCTCCAAAATATTCCACAATAAATCTAATTCCCCAAATTGAGGGGGGACAGGAGAAAAAGACCTTCTAAGAGGGGATGGGGGGCTTAGGGTCAAAAAGAGGTAGAACCGATCCGCAAATTTCCAAAAATCAATGCTACACTGTTTCCTCCAACCACTCTAAATATTCCTAAATAAATCTAATTCCCCAAAGTGAGGAGGCACATGACAAAAAGTCCTTGTAAATGTTGGCCATGGGCCCAAACAGATAGGACCGATCTAAAATCCCCAAAAATCACCGCTACTCTGTTCCCTTGATTCTCAAAAAAGCGTCCGGAGATCCGGCACGAAACCACCCTAAAATCTCGAAGTAAACTCTTAGAAGTGTGGAGGGGTGGTTCGCTACAAAAACTCTCCACGAGTCGGTGTTACCTCTTGAGAATTCGAACGGAGAACTCGTTGTCGGCCTGATTCCGTCGTCCCGAGGAAACAGGGCACCCGTTGCGACCCGATTTCGACGGCCCTGAGGTCGGTGGTTGGCGGTCGTTGGTGGGGGCTGGCAGGGAGGGGAGTGCGGCGATGTAACGTCGATATCGCGCTCTATACCGGGCGTCGCGACGCCGAGTGGGGCGACCGGGGCGTAGGGGAAAGTTCCACATGGGTAAAATAATCGATAGCGCGACCGATATGTATGTACCGGGCGCGCGACAGAGAGAGGGGGATCCTGGGGAACAGAGAGGGACGGAGAGCGGGAGAGGGTGAGAACGTACATAACCGCGCACGGACACATAAGCGTCGAAGGGGGAGGCCTCTGTGTGTGTGCGAGACGCGTGTGTGGTTACACGCGAGCGAACGGGGATGAAGACGAGGACGCGGGGGGCGGAGGGGGCGCGGGGGAAGAGCGGTCAGCCCGCGCACATAAACGCGTGCTGCCATAAACACGGAAACGTGCCGCGCGACGGGGGTCGAAGGGGTGCCGCGAGGAACGGAGGGCTACTTTGAGGCAATTTTGAGAGACTTGGAAAAGTGTGCTAGGGGAAATTTCACTCTAGATATTATATAGTTAACGTTAACGGTGAAATTGATGGTTAATATGTTTGGGGATAGGGGATGGTCCATTTGTGGATTATCTTTGCGCCGAACGTTTCAATTAACGCCCCCGTCTGGCGATACGGAGATGTATTTCGGACCACTCAAAAATTATTTAAATTGTTAGTGTCATCTCCTCTGCGATTCTGGTCGATTGTCATTTTTGCAATACTTCTTTCTTCCGTATTCCAGTGGACTAATTGTTCCGAACTGTTCGTGACAATCCGCGTCGCTTGGCTCAATTTCGGAAAGCATATTCTCATTTTAAAGGAATAAGGGTTGAAGGGGGTCAAAGGGGGCGCAGGACTCTTTGGTTTCACAGAACCGAGACCAGACAGAGAAGTTCAGGTGCGAAAAGGTTTTTCTCCTCCCTTAGAAAGGAATTAGGGGTAGAAAGGAAAGAATGCTTTGAGCTGGCCTGTTTGCACAGATGCACCGTCGTGCAGGTGCGACGTGGATGTATAATTGAAGAGGGGGTGGGGGGTGTGGGAATTGTTTTCCACCGAGGGTGGAAAAGGGGTGATCATTTCGCAGATATTTTCTTGGCGACGAGAACGGAAGGGTTGCGTAACGTTATGATCAACCGACGCGATTTTACAAGTCTCGTGCACGCAGGAACGTGCTTCAGCAGCTGATTAATTTAATAATTAATTTAAGCAGAAATAATGATCGGCGAATACGTAACTGAAGAAAAATTGATGACCGAAGGAAACGTAAACACGGATGACCTACAAGGTCTATGCTAGGTCTAGGTCGCAATTGAATAGACAAAACATAATAAACATTGTGAACTGAACGTAGACTGAAAATAGAACGATAAATAAAAATTGATGGCTGAAGGAAATATAAACACGGATGACCTACAAGGTTTATGCTAGGTCTAGGTCAAAATTAATACTAGGTTTACGGTTTTATATTGCGTTGTGAAAATAACAAAATTGTAGTTATTTAGATTTTCAGCCATTTTTATTAAAAATTATATTTGCTCAAAGAAATGAATCTAATGAACGATTTTTTACAAGTACCTCATTGCACCCTTAATGATTGTAAATTTAAACATTTCGAGTCCGTCATTTTGACGAGTCTCGTAAATCTGGTGTTAACTAAATAAAACATAATAAATAATGAGGACCGAATAAAGACTGAAAATAGAACGATAAATAGAAATTGATGGCTGAAGGAAATATAAACAGAGATGGCTTACAAGGTCTAAGACTGCAATGAAATAAATAAAATGTAATTTAAAAAATAGTAAATAAATAAAGACTGAGAATAGCTTACAAGATCTAAGTTAGATCTGGGTCAGCATGGAATAAAGAGAACACAATAAAAGAAAGTGGTAACTGAATGAAGACGCAAGATAGGAGGGTCTACAAACAAACATGACAGGGTGATATGAAGGGCCCGGTCTTCGTAGATTCGCGATAAGGTAGAGTGACTACATTACCGGCAAAAAATGGTTTCAGGTGCCTCAAGTATTCGTCCTTATACAAGAACATTTTGTCGCTGTTAAAGGGCTCATTCGAAAGGGGATGGTTCGATCTAGTGCGCGCTGGTCACCAGCTGCCGAGATTATGCAGATATTTAGTAACATAAGCGTTCGAAGTGGGCAAAAAATTAAGAGCCAAGACTCCGTAGATTCGCGATAAGGTAGAGTGACCACGTTACCGACAAAAATAGACGAAAAATGGTTTCACGCGCCCCAACTTTTCGTCCTTATATAAGAACATTTTGTCGCTGTTAAAGGGCTCATTCGAAAGGGGAAGGTTCAATCTAGTGCGCGCTGGTCAGCAGCTGTCGAGATTATGCGGATATTTGGTAACATAAGCGTTAGAAGTAGACCAAAAATTGACGATACGCGTGCCGCGGTGCCCGAGCATTTTTCTGCCATTGGATGAGTTTTCTGGATAAAATCGAGAACAGCGCGCGCTGGAAAACATCTCCGGCTACAAATTCAGCCATATTTTGTCCTGATTCTCTGCCGAAACAAAGCCGAAAATTCGAAGCGCGTTTTCGGCGAGTCAGAAATCGTAATGTCGATAATACAGGGAGCAAAAGAATGTGACAATTTTGGTCACAGACTTGAGCCCCCGTCGGATCAAGACCAAGAACGGATCTCGAGTCTGTGACCGAAGGCTGTGAATGGAAATTATTAATTAAAAAGTCACGCGACTATCCCGGGCCCTTGAGGAAGATAAGCGATCACGAGGAGAATGGGATTCAGGGAGGGGGGGATGAATGTTAAAGGGAGTTTGTTCGTCGGCTATTTTCAAGTCGCGGGTGCAAATAGCGCGGAACAACGAGCTCGCCGGAGAAGGAAGTGACGGGGTACAAGTTTAGTTTTGCCGATGGAAGAAGGGTGAACAGAAGCAGGAGACACCGTGCTCCCGTATAGAAAGTCGTGTAAAATTGAAGCCCGTATATAGCTCGCGAGGGAGGAACCACTCTAGTTATTAACAGGGTTGCGCAAATTCTATTTATAAATAGGCTGCTGCCCGCGAGGGTGTACGCTGTCATGAGAGAGAAAGAGAGAGAGAGAGAGAGGGAGAGAGAGGAAGAGAGCCAGAGATAAAATCCGAGCGAGCACGTGAAATTTGCATTCGGCGCCGAAGGGAACGGATAAGAACGTTAATCTAGTGTGTACACCGGGCGCGAATAACAATAGATTAGGCGGTCTCTCGAAGGAGGGGGATCGCGGGCGAGCAGATCACTATACACGGAACAGGGGACGGTTAATAATAATCAACCCGCGCGCGGATTTTCCGCGTAAACGCGACGGAAGAGCGGGAAAAGAGAATAAAGTCGGCCGAGAAAGCGCTGTTGTCGCGCGAGGGGGTGGAAAATGTCGAGAGGGTGTCGAAATGCCTGGAAATAATATTTATGCGATGCGAGGGGATGCCAGGATCGGGGGTGGAAAGTTAAGAATTTTCGCGGAGACAATCGGGTCCGTTGGTATTCCGAGAGAATTATTTCAGTACTCGCTGGGTATTCGTTTGAAGAAGTTAAATGGTCTGATTAGGGGGTTGTGAACGAGACACGAGATAGTGTGGTACAGGGTGGGTTGGGAATGAAATAGGGCGAGACGTTAGAAATGTTATTAGCTTCTAATTGGAAGTATGACTAAGCATATGAATTTATGCATTTTTTCTGATTTTATTTCTAGATTTTTGTTGAAGATGAAGCAAGAGGGGTGGAAGACGAGACACGGAGGGAGAGTTTAAAATTTGCGGCAAGTTTACTGTTCAACTGAGGGAAAAATCTCGTTCGTGAAATATTCAAAGTTTGAATAAATGAAATGATCTGATAAGAGGATCGCCGGTGAGATAAGACAGCATAAGAGGGTGGGACAGGGGTGGAAAGAGGCGGAGATTTCAAGATAATGTTATTGTTCAACCGGGAGTAAACGAAGGAGATTAAAATATCACACTTTTTTTTATCTAAATTGTGGGTTGGAAGAGTCGAAGCAAGAGGGGGATGAAGACAGCAAGGGTCGGGAGGGATTCAAGATTACGGTAAAGATCATAGATTGAAAATTCTATTGGACACAAAGATCTCTCGAGAATAAATTATTCGCACCCCGGCGACAATTTTCAAAATTCGCCGGACGTTGAACGGGGGTTCTGGTTGAATTAAAATTGAACAAGAGGGTGGAACAAGCAAGACGCACGATCGAAAACGCGATTGTTGTTCGGTCGGAGATGAACAAATCGCGCGAAAACAATTGCGAACAAACGTCCATCGGTTCTGCCAATTAGCCGCCACAAAATTACGAAGGGGGATGAAGTTACTCGGGGTTCGAAGTCGTCCGAAAGAAAACAAAAATTCGGAATCACGACAACTGTTCAATCAGAGCCGACCGAAACACAAAACCGACTGCAATGCACGTCCATAAATTGCAGAGCAACAGAGAGAGAGGGGGGGGTGTTGAAGTTGCTCGGGAGGGGTTGCAATCGAGCCAAAGAAAACAAGAATTCGGAAGCACGGCAACCGCTTAATCAGAGCCGACTGAAACGCAAAAACAACTACAATAAACGTCCACAAATTTCGTCGATTACCCGCGCGGAACAACCGAGGGGGATGGGGCTGCTCTCGGAGGGGGGGTTGGGGGTTGGAAAGTCACGCAGCCCGGCGGAAAGGAAAAGTGACGCGGCGCCTCATGGAAATAACTTCGACGGACATGCCCGATTGAAACAATTTAGACGATCGAGTGGGATCCATGTGGGGGTTAGGGGGGGTTGGCGGAAAGCAAATTTTTTTGCGCACAAAAGGCAGCAGCGTTGTGTGCGTGTGTGGCCTCCATGTACTCCGGCGAAGTGAAACGGAGGGTCCGGGCACATACTGACGAGCGGCGTACATGTACGTATATACGTGTAACCGCAAGTATATGAACCGCAAGAGGGGATGGAGCGCAGAAGGGGTTGCCGGGGGGAGGGGGGTGGTGGTGAGAGGAGCGCGAAGAACAAGCGCGTAGGTGTTGCCGGCTCGGGAGAAAGCGAGACGCGAACAGGGAAACCATATGTACCTAAGTACGTGAAATTTGTACATAGCCGCAAACGGGGTGAGACCGAGGGGGGTGGTGGAATCGACGGGGGGTGGCCGGAGGACGAGAGGGGAGCCTCGAAACGCGCGTACGTTTAGGTACACGTACACAGGCCATTACAGGCATCGGTCGGCGGTCACCGAGCGCCCCGTATCGCATTGACCGCCATTGAAAATTTTCCGAAATTGTGCCGCAAACATCGCAGAATCGCGGCCCCCGCCGATCGATAGATCGATCCGCCGCCATCCCGCCGCACGGCCCCCCAAGAAATTTATTCCTCGCTCGCTTTCTTTCGCTCCTCCGTTTCTCGCCGCGGGGGCGGTTTTACTTTTCATCGCGTTCTACCACCACTTCCGTTAGTCCGAATATTGAGATTCCGCTCGTTCCGGGAGCACTAAAATTGATAGAATGTTCGACGTGTTTAGAATATGATGGATTTCCGAGTTTTTATCGACGCAGTTGCTGGTATTGTCAAGACGTTTTCGATAGCACGCCACGCGGGTTAGAAACAGCACGAGAAACGGTGAAGGGAAATGGAGAAAATATTAATTTCACGCTACCGAATAATTAATACAACTGATGAATATCGCTTTGTAGTAACGACGAGACTAGATCTACTCAAACCTGATACCATTTCTATTCTAACATGTGCTTCAACATTTGAGAAAACACATTGCGAAAACATTTTTATAATTACAGTAATTGCGAAAGAAAATATTAGGAACCAGTCATTTTGATTCGTTGGTTCTACTGTTAAAGCTTCATTTCTACGAGCACGATTAAAGTGCAAAACTGTAAAAATGGTTTCGAATCTCTGTTCTCGATGAATATTCCGCATATTGTTAATATTAACGAAAACAAACTGCTGTGACTTACTTATCCTATTCGCATTGTAATTATCACTACCTAATCTTAATTCTTCAATTGAAAAATAGGTTGCGTCATCGCGTTTTATGTAAAACTAGCGAAGTGTGTTTACAATTTTGCTCGTCTCTGCACACGTACAGAATAATTAATACAACTGATGAATATTGCTTTGTAGTAACGACAAGACTACATCTACTCAAACCTGATACCATTTCTATTCTAACATGTGCTTCAACATTTGAGAAAACACATTGCGAAAACATTTTTATAATTACAGTAATTGCGAAAGAAAATATTAGGAACCAGTCATTTTGATTCGATAGTTCTATTATTAAAGCTTCATTTCGACGAGCACGATTAAAGTACAAAACCGTAAAAATTGTTTCGAATCTCTGTTCCTGATAAATATTCCGTATATTGTTAATATTAACGAAAACAAACTGCTGTGTCTTGCTTATCCTATTCGCTTTGTAATTATTACTACCTGATCTTAAATCTTCAATCGAAAAGTAGGTTGTATCATTTTATGTAAAACTAGCGAAGTGTGTTTACTATTTTGCTCGTCACTGCACACGTACAGGATCAAAAAAAAAATTCGGAATCGACTGAAAGCGAGGTTAAATATCCCAGCGACGGTTAGCGTTTGATAAAAAGTTGCCGTCGCCGAAATTCCACGGCCGAAAAATTAATTAACAAAATCAAAGGGGACGATCGCGAGCGGGACGATCGAAAATGGTAGATAATTTCGAGTGGGAAACGTTGCGACATGGACGACGGTCAGAACGATCAGACGACGGTCAGAATCGAATAACAGGAAACGGTTCTCCCTCGTTGGGGGGTGGTCCACAAGGGGGGTCCATCGAAGAAGGCCCGGGGGCTTTCCGTTTCAACCTAATTACATTCCACGCGACGCACGCCGTCGCGACTAACACAGAAGAGACGCAAAAAAAAAAAAAATAATAGGCGAGGGGGATGGACGCAACAAAATCTCGTTAATTCATAAAAATTCTCCGTTCGCGTTCGCCGCGGTCTTTTTGCCGGCGCGAAATTAAAATCCCCGCGCCGTCGAACGTGATCGATAGGCGAGGAATTGCGATCCGTCGATCCTCCCTTTCCCTTTTTCCCTCTCTCTCTCTCTCTCTCTCTTCTCTGTGCCCCCTCCCCCTCGTCGAAGGAAAATAAGAGACACCGAATGAAATTAATTATGAAAAATCCCCGGGGAAAAATCGCGTTACGTCCGCGTCATCGATTTAAAAACCGATCCGCCTTGTGTTTTTATTAGTAAACTAATAATTCCGCGCCGAAAATTCTTGCATGTATAATATATCCGATCGAGATTGACCCCCCGTCCCGATTTCGTAGAAATATTCGCGGCAAGAGACCGGCTATTTGTTTTCGGTGTCCCTTAAAATTAGCAAAACGATTTATCTAGATTCACGGAGATATTTATTTTTAAATCGCGCTTCGAACGTTTCCGGAACAAAGCGTTCTCAAAAACAATTCAGCGCTTTCTCTTTGACGTCGTAAATATTTTCGCTTTTACAGAGACCGGGATAAACGAAATACAAAAGTCGCTTCGGTATTGAATTTGTTTGCTTGAAATCGAGTCGAAGCTTAAACGGAGAATCAACTATGTCTGTCTATTCGACTCTCGGATAAACATTTCTGTGACTATTAAATAAATATCGTACGAAGAGGTCGCACGAGAATTATATTCTGAGACAATTTAAAATAGCTTCGCCTACAATACCCGTTTAATTGTTATATATGTATATATTGTTTTTGTATAATTATGGAACGGTATGTTGATTCGTCGGCAACGAGTTCGGAATATCGCAACAAACGTAACACCGTTTCTATAATTAGTCCGGTAATTATTTGATGCAAAAGTTCGTCGGAATCAACTTTCTATCGGAAATCGAGCCGAAACAGCTCGCGCGAGCGCGCGCGCGCGCGCCAGGGGGTTGAAAAGCAAGAAGTCAATTAACGCCCGGGACGGGGGTTCCCCCATAAAGTAATCACGTGTTCTTTAGTGGATTCCAAGTCTCATGGAACATTCATTTAATTTGTTTCTGAAGTGAATCTTCGGGAAACTTTATGATCCGTAGATAATTGGCTCGTAAGCGTTCCTGCGAGTAGCGCCATTAAATATTGAGCGCCACCTCTCTCTCTCTCTCTCCCTCTCCCTCTCTCTCACTCAGTTCCGCGGACAATCGATATCTATAATTATTTCGTCACTCCACGGACATACTATTACACCGATTTGGCTGGTTATAGCCGCGACAGTTACTTTCTCGCTAATCCGAGGCACGGAGCCAGTTTTTCCCGCCAGTTTTTCAAACTGCATTTCGATCAAACAACTGGGGAAACGAGCTAAATCGCATTCAGAGAAGGATCGATCGTTTTCCCTACACCCTGGGGATCTCCAACAAATTTCGATATGTGAACTTTGACGCCACCAGAAATTGTTTCAACACGTTCCGCGGACGTGACTGCCCCAGTATTCATTTTCACAGCGACGCAAAATGACGTGAATGCTACCGGATTCGAATTTTAAAGCCAACTTTTATTTATTTGATTTCATACAACCGTTTGTCCTCCGTTTGTCTTTGATTTTATACAACCTTAAGTTTTTGTGAGTAATATACGTCTCAGTTTGAAATTTGTTTCTGTAATTAATATACATTTCATTTGTCATTACTAGTCACAGTTAACCCTTTGCAGTCGTAGCCATTTTAGCTCTGAAACGAAACATTTCTTCCGACCTAGAATATTTCCCTTCTGTATATATATATTTTTCATACTATACATACGAAAATGGTGCAATCTACTCGTAGAGTACAGAACTTGTTAGTAATTTATTAAATACAAACAAGTTTAATAATGTAAAAAATATTTTGAATAACTATACAGCAATTTTAAATGGCGCCTTACAGTCGAGTGTTAAGAGTTAACTTATTATTGTTGTTCATGTCTAATCAGATTTCGGACAGTACAACTAGTTTCGAGAAAAATTGTGAACTGTGTAAAAACATTGTAAAACTGTGTATTTTTGCAGCACCCTGAAATTTATACTGCCCGCGAACGTGTTAAATAATAGTGTGGCAATTTTTCGAAGGTACGAGGAATTATTTTCAGGCTTTAAAAATCGTTTTAAATAATGGTGTGGCAATTTTATCCTCGGGGAGGAAAATAGTAAATAATTCCTCGTACCTTCGAGCCACCTAGTCGCCCTAAGTCTTTGCCGCGAGCCTAAGTCCATCGGCATCAAAAACCCAGAAGGGGTTCCGGAAACTGGAACCACGTGTGACAAACGTCAGGTTCGCGGAGGTCCTCGATCGTCGGCCAATTGGCAACCTCCGAGCAATTATGTTCTGAAACGAGGCACGGCTCAGACAGACACCTAATCTGCCCGGCGAGGAAGGGCGGGGGAGGGGATCACGGTTAGGTTAATGGCGGGAATAGTGAAAAGGAAACGGGCACGGGCCCCCTCGTGCAGATGTCGCGTGGATTCGCACCTGGCGGCAGGTGGTCCCTGCCGCGGGGGTTCCCCCCGACGGGCCCCCGGATCCACGCGTGTGCCCTCGATCATACGCGTTGCCCTAAGCGCGCTTAGTATGCCCAGCCATCCGGGGAACCGATCGACTTCGACCTGGAATTCGCTGACCTCGATTCATTCGCTGGGGACCGAAGACTTCCGGTAGCTTCAATCGCGTCTCTAAACGTAGAAAAATTATTTAACATCGGCACGCCTTTGATCGTTTGAAGTAGAGTGCTTAGAATTTATTAACCTACTCGGTCTACTACCGTTAAACATTTTATACGATTGTAGAAAAGTGTATAGTATGTGCTGGAAATTCTGGATAAGACTTACCGCGTAAAATGAAAGATTAATTGTTTAATATTTATTGAAGGTCGTTGAAAAGTATTATATAGATTGATCGTGACTTGTGTAGCATATGTCCGTCAGTAGAATAGATATAGTGATCGTTAATAGGTGCTCTGAGCAAATGTCACGAGCATGAGAAGTATAGAGGAAAGTGTACTTATACTTTAACTTACTCTATTTTTATATAACTTAGTCTATATTTTAGCTTACTCTATTTTTATCAACGCTACCACTGTCAACAATATCCGTTGGAAATAACAGTGGCGATACACTCAAGAATAAAATACTTTTATTGATCCTTACTAATAATAGAATTATACTAGTTACAACAAGTACAATGAACTATCGTAAAATACAACGTCTTTATTACCACACACTCGAAACTCCACTTTCAATCATACTCAGCGCCTATAGTGATGCTCATCTCCTCGGAAACGATCTGCGTTTGGTGGTACCAGCGATTAGTATCCAGGACAACTAGCAAAACAAATATATCAGCTAATTAACATTCTCTGTCGATTTAAGGAGACTAGAAAGTTTTCCAACACAGTTTCTAATTTCCAGAAATCGAGCTAGCAAATTGGGCCCGGTCTTCGAAGATTCGCGATAAGGTAGAGTGACTACATTACCGGCAGAAAATGGTTTCACGTGCCTCAAGTATTCGTCCTTATATAAGAACATTTTGTCACTGTTAAAGGGCTCATTCGAAAGGGGATGGTTCGATCTAGTGCGCGCTGGTCACCAGCTGCCGAGATTATGCGGATATTTGATAACATAAGCGTTCGAAGTAGGCCAAAAATTAAGAGCCAGGACTCCGTAGATTCGCGATAAGGTAGAGTGACCACGTTACCGACAAAAATAGACGAAAAATGGTTTCACGCGCCCCAACTTTTCGTCCTTATATAAGAACATTTTGTCGCTGTTAAAGGGCTCGTTCGAAAGAGGAAGGTTCGATCTAGTGCGCGCTGGTCAGCAGCTGCCGAGATTATGCGAATATTTGGTAACATAAGCGTTCGAAGTAGGTGAAAAATTGACGATGCGCGTGCCGTGGTGTCCGAGCAATTTTCTGCCATTGGATGAGTTTTCTGGGTGAAATCGAGAACAGCGCGCGCTGGAAAATATCTCCGGCTACAAGTTCAGCTATATTTTGTCTTGCTTCTCTGCCGAAACAAAGCCGAAAACTCGAAGCGCGTTTTCGGCGAGTCAGAAATCGTAATGTCGATAATACAGAGAGCAAAAGAATGTGACAATTTTAATCACAGACTTGAGCCCCGTCGGATCAAGACCAAGAAGGATCTCGAGTCTGTGCCCGAAGGCTGTGAATGGAAATTATTAATTAAAAAGTCACTATCCCGGGCCCTTGAAACAGATGATCGCGTCAAGAGAAAAGACACCGGGCAATTTCTCCGGAGTTAGAACCGTGGATTTAAATCACAGAACCGGGAGTGATTGCGCCCCGAGAAACAATTACTCGGTCAGAAATGCACTCACTTATCTCGCCAGGCTGCACCACGATCTCCAGCCTGTTGCAGGTGTAGTGGCATTCTCTCGGTGGCTCCAGGATCCAGACTTTCGCGCCCTTTATCTGCGCCTGCCACGACGAATGCTCCACGTCGTCCACCTGGACGAAGATAAATCGGAAGAAAATATTCCTTCGCCCCCCATAGCTTCTACATTAAGGGGGCCGGCAGGCATTTGGCCTTGACTGTCACGCTATGTTACGCTTTGCCATTTTTTCTAGACATTTTACGTCTT
>CM052134.1:14454317-14484880 GCA_028454255.1 Halictus ligatus
TTCTGATGAAATATTGTAAAATACGCGACGTTTAGTGTTCCGTGATTATACAGACCTATGCAAGAAGAGCTATAGAATTTATATCCGTGTGTATATTTTATAAAATGGAAGGCTGAAGATGTCTTTTGATGAAATATTGTAAAATACGCGACGTTTAGTGTTCCGTGATTGTACAGACCTATGCAAGAAGAGCTATAGAATTTATATCCGTGTGTATATTTTATAAAATGGAAGGCTGAAGATTTGGATTTTCTTTTAATTAAATATTGTAAAATACGCGACGTTTAGTGTTCCGTGATTGTACAGACCTATGCAAGAAGAGCTATAGAATTTATTTCCTTGTGTATATTTTATAAAATGGAAGGCTGAAGATTTGGATTTTCTTCTGATGAAATATTGTAAAATACGCGACGTTTAGTGTTCCGTGATTGTAATATGCAAGAAGAACTATAGAATTTATTTCCTTGTATATATTTTATAAAATAGAAGGCTGAAGATTTGGATTTTCTTTTGACGAAATATTGTAAAATACGCGACGTTTAGTGTTCCGTGATTATACAGACCTATGCAAGACGAGCTATAGAATTTATTTCCTTGTGTATATTTTATAAAATAGAAGGCTGAAGATTTGGATTTTCTTCTGATGAAATATTGTAAAATACGCGACGTTTAGTGTTCCGTGATTGTACAGACCTATGCAAGAAGAACTATAGAATTTATTTCCTTGTGTATAATTTATAAAATAGAAGGCTGAAGATTTCTTTTGATGAAATATTGTAAAATACGCGACGTTTAGTGTTCCGCGAACCCCAGGTTTAAATCGCGAATTGCGTTCGGTTGTTTCGATCGAGTTACTTTTTGGAGATTGGAGAACGCGTCCTGCGGTTCCCAGGACCTCCAATGGTTCAGCTGGTCGACAACGAACTGCGCCAGGATCCTTCCCCGGGGCACCACAACGCGAAAGGACTCCGTTGCGCATGGGGATCCGCTGTGACCCGTCCACGGGGGTGTGAAATGAACAGGAAACTGGGCTACGATTGATTCAAACGAAATCTGTTCCACCGGATCGAAAGCAAGACCGTCCCTCCCCGATATTCCCGTGCAACAAACTTCCATAAACCCGGAACTCTATAACAAATTTCATTTGCAACTCCATTTCCAAACCCAACCCTCCACGCTCCACCCACCCACTCATAATTTTACGTTCTTTCATTCAATCAACGTAGATTGTTCCGTTCACCAACTAAACAGAAACAATATCGACCCAGACGACTGATTACAATCGGTTAATGATAATTATCAGCCAGAAATTTAAGCAAAGAAAACACGCCTTTTCTGCCTGTTCAAAATTGTAACACGGAAGATTAGAAATATACAAAATACTCCTACCAACATTACCTTATCTCATTTTCGCTGCAGAGAATATTTTATTTTAGATTTTTCTTGTGTATATTTTATAGAATAGAAGGCTGAAGATTTGGATTTTTTTTTATGAAATATTGTAAAATACGTGACGTTTAGTGTTCCGTGATTGTACAGACCTATGCAAGAAGAGCTATAGAATTTATTTCCTTGTGTATATTTTATAAAACAGAAGGCTGAAGATTTGGATTTTCTTTTGATGAAATATTGTAAAATACGCGACGTTTGAAAATTTCATTTGCAACTCCATTTCCAAAGCCAACCCTCCACGCTCCAACCACCCACTCATAATTTTACGTTCTTTCATTCAATCAACGTAGATTGTTCCGTTCACCAACTAAACAGAAACAATATCGACCCAGACCACTGATTACAATCGGTTAATGATAATTATCAGCCAGAAATTTAAGTAAAGAAAACACGCCTTTCCTCCTGTTCAAAATTTGTAACACGGAAGATTAGAAACATACAAAATACTCCTACCAACATTACCTTGTCTCATTTTTGCTGCAGAGAATATTTTATTTTAGATTTTTTAATGAGAAAGATGAATCGATTAATGCTCCAGGGATCCCCGTGTGGAAAGTAAAAATGTCCTCCATCGATTCCAACGAACAAGGGTTCCGGAAAATTCTGGAGAAATGTATTTCACTGAATTTGAATGATTTTACTAAATTGTCAAAATGATGGAACAACGTCCGTTCTAAGATTTTTCTTTCCCTAAATCGGTTTTAGTCGCAAACTAAAATTTTAGCGACTCGATTTGCACCGAACGAGCAAAGCTGGAACGATTCGATTCGCGGCTGGAACGTTTTGGCGCGGAGTGATTTTGTCGGGGAGGGGGTTGTAAAATTTTTCGGTTAGTTTGAGGAGACTGTAATTTTTAGGGTGACGGACTACCGGTTTTACTTTTTTGTTTTCGCGCGGCATTCCAGCTTCGCGGAAACCGGCGATTGAAAGCGCTCGAGTGGATCTCGCTCATTGGAAATGTGTGTCGCCCGGTTTCTTATCACGCGGTGTGCAGGTGCCGGTGTTCACCGAGCCGCGAGGATTTTCTTGTTAAAATACAATCATCGAGCCCTGGCTCCCTTATCGCTCGTCCCCATTTCTTTAACGCGGCTTCTTCGTCGAATCGAATCGATCTATCAATTTCCGAACGGATCGCGGCGCGGCTCTCTGTGTAATTCGCGAGACCCGTTAACCAGTTAACCGTAGAGTTTAATTTGAGAAATCCCCGACGGCGCGGAATTGAAATCAAGGCGACGACGAATATACACGTCGAACGGGCAGGCCAAACGCGGCTATTATAAAAGCCAAAGCCCTCGTAAAGCTAAATCAGAAAGAATTAGGTTTTCATTCGATAAGAATCTAACAATTCGTTAACGTTAACCGCACCGCGATAGAGTTTCGGATTGACGAGTATACTCGTCGATCACAAGGTTAACTCTGGTTAATAACTCGACTATTGAGCGTAGAAATGGCGGCAATCAAACAGATGTATAAGCGATCAATTATTTTGAAATGTGAAACACACTTTGTAGGCAATTTTCTTGAGCAGAAAAGCTTCGGAATTTTTGTTTAAATAATTACTCTGAAAGGAATGGTTGAATTGTGTGTCAACGGGTGGTTTTTTGATCCATTTTTAAATGATTTAGCAATTTGGTCTATCTGTGAAGTTCTATTTGCATGAATATATATTAAAGCAATATAAAGGCTTGGTTATGTTATGATATTGTATTTCTGGCGATGTTATTTTATTTTATTTTAGTTTAGTGAAAGTCGACAAGATCTCTCTCTCTCTCTCTCTCTCGCGTATCTAGATGATTGCGGTTTTGCGTGTTGCGTGGTAAACTAATTTGTAAGCTAGGTTAAGGTTAGGTTAAGAGCGGGGAAAGGAAGGGGATGTAATTTGGAATTGTAACCTTGAGGGGAACAATAAATGAATATAAATATATATATAAATAAATATATATATAAAGGCTTGGAAATATGGCAGAATGTTTATGAATAATATACTTCGTATATTTTATTAATTTCAATTTAATTTAGTGGAACAACTTACCTGTAAACCTTAAAACACTCGAGGAGACTTTGAATCGAGCGAATAGATTTTTATAAACTGTGAAATAATCGACAGTAGGTAATGTATTTTAACAATAAAAATATTTTGCTGTGTAAGGGACGAATAAAATTCGATGAATTGATAATTATTCATTTTGAAGCACTCGGTGGATCTCGAAAAATGTTCGTACTTTTTAAGAAAGCATAGTCGGTCATTCAGAATTGACAATCTCGCAAAATGTTGATTTGACATTTCGAAATTTGTGAGAGATTTCGGCGATTTTTTAGTGAGAATTGATCGATCGATTGTTTCGTGGTTCAGTCTCGCAGATGACGCGAAGATAATGCAAAATGGCGACTGAACACGCGGAGATACGAATCGGCGAAACAATTCCGGTGGAATTGCACGGTGGAGGGGGTTGTTTCATTCTGTTGCCAGAAGGGGCTCCGCCTACGATTACAAATTGACAATTCCCGTTGCAATCCGTTTCTTAATTAACAATTACCGACGGAGAATCGATCGCCGTTGGATCCGCGAGGTTCTACGCTCGGCGAAATACGTTTTTCGCGTCTCCTCTGTGACGTTTGTTCACATAAAGGTCAGCTGTAGGCGAATTAATCGAACCAAAACACCGGAAAGCAGAGAAATATGCAGAGACACGATAACGGTGAACGGAAAAATTGTTTTTCAAAACAATTTATTTCGTTTTCAATGCTCGTCCGAGGGAGAGCAATTTGTACGTTAAATTGATAAAAAGGAAACACCAAAAGAAAAATGCGAAAATACGGGAAAGATGAAAGGAAAGTTCGATTTTAAATTGTTGCTCTTTAAAGGAGCAGCCCCAAAGAACAATTAAAATACATAAAAACGTAGGAAAAACGAAAAATCAGATTCATATGAACATTTTTACCTATCAGACAGAAAACAGTAAATAATAAAAGGGAAAATCTTGATTTCTAAAAGGATATAAAAATGCGTTAAAGACATAACATTTTCGAATATTGTTTAAAAAATGTTTTAGGGATTGAGAAGGTAGAAAAGAAGACCACCCCGTTCAGCGCAATTAAATTCTTTAATTGTTGTCAGTCGGGTTCGAAATACACTAGTCGATCTTGTCTGTTGTTGTTGTATTCTTTTTTTTTTGTTCGTTATCCTTTAAAGTTAATAGTTATTGTATATACGTGGTACTCCTCCAAGATATAAATAATACGACGTCGATAAAATAATGACAGTTATGGTTGCTGTTCGTCCCCGGTCTCTTAACAAAAGTACACAATTACATTATACCCTACATCGTGTTTTTTTAGTACTCGCTTTGTCGGTAGAATCCCGTGGGGAAAAACGCTCTGTCGCGAGCGCGGAATAAAATAAACGACGATGACGATGATAAATGATCGGTGACGATGACAATACCCGCCGCGGTTCTCTTGGGGGCGGCGGTCAGGGGGCTGCTCTCCCGTAAACCACCCTCTACAACGCGTAAAAGCATCCCGATCGAGAGCGAAATGCAATTCTCGATCAGAATCCGTAACAATCTTTCGAAAAAATTATTCTACAAAATCTGAAAACACTGTTAAACCTATCGATGACCCTCGAGGAAGCTGGGGGAGGAACCCCGATGGAATTAGGGTGCGTTCTGACCCAGGTTTACGATAACGTCCCCTCTAAATTTCAATTATAAACTATGTGAAAAACACCAACAAGGAGTCAAAGTGTCGAAAAACATAAAACTAGAGTGCCAAGTGTTGTCCTAAAAATGAAAAATGACTTTTTGGGGGAGGGTGAGCCCTCTGCCCCGCCCCCACGTCGGACTACAACGTTTTACAATTAATACTAAACGTGTGGGTGAAACTCCTCTAATACATCTAGAATGCACATCCATGCTTATTTAATGCTCCTTTAATTTAAATACGTATGCAGCACTGTAGCCTATCGTTTTCTTGTCTTTCTATTCGTTATGCACGTGTCTGTGTGGTGGGAGGGGGCGTGTGTGTTTATGTATAGGTGTACGTATGCATGCGAGATACGTGAGAGATTTTTATTTTCCTTTCTTTTTCCCCTGACGTCGTCATTCTCCTTTCTAGTTTCTGTCGTCTCGCCTACACACCTCTTCGTCTTCGTCCTTCGTCCTCGTCCGAGCGCATGGTTCTCTTGCGTCGACGTTCGCGTACATTCTTGTTCATGGTTGTTGGTCTCTTCTGCTTCTCTATGTTCCCTGGTTCGTCTCGCTCTGTTCCAGTTCGGATGATGGAGTGGTCTGATGGAGACACTCGGCTTTAACGCTATCAGTCTTCTCGAGTTTGCCGGTGACGATGATCGTTTGACGGTGAGGGGTGAACTTGCGGAGGGGGCGGAAGCAGCACTCGACGCCTCGGGGTTTGCGTTAAAATTTATTTTTTTCATACTTTCCTCTTCGGCTAAATATGGTTGCGATCGATTCGGTCTTCGGTAACTTTATTCTTCTCTCGATTTTACGTCCTTAGAATTCAAATTTTCGTTCTCACTCGCCGAGAATTTCGGAGTGGAGATTAGAGCATTTTTAATTGTTTTAGGAAAATTCTGTTTCGGTCCGAATTAATCTGAGGCGTACGATTTTCAGTATTTTAATGTTTTTGACTGAGAATTGAATGGATCCTCGAGACTCGAAAAATAGACCTTGAAGAGTAAGATGAAGATTAGAAATGTGAAGGAAAGTCCTGTTTCACGCTAGGTTTACTTTAGAAAAATAACATGAACGTATCGATCAAAGTTTGTAGCCAAAGAAATCAATTTGTTAAATAATTGCTCACGGATGCACTTTTACAATCCCAATATTCGCAATTTAAAAATATTAGAATCCTGTAAATCTAAATTCGTTGAACTAAAACTAACGAGCGAAATATTGCACAATTTTAACAATCCTCGCACTAAAAATCGTATACATTTCAAAGACTGCGATAAACGTTTCAGAGAAAGAAAAATAATCGAGGTCATTATTAATCATCGAACGTAACAATTGCGTGATCGTTCTGAAAATTAATTCCTGCACGAAACCGGCCGAAAATGCACTAAAATAATTTCACCCCAATAAAACGATAAAAAGTATAGAAAAAATTCTCCCCGTGTATTTCGCTGAATTCCTTCGCGATTAAAATTAACCTAAAAAAGAAAAAAACGCTGTACAGTTTTCGTATGAAAAATTAGATCTTAATCGTCCGAGAGGAGTAAAATCGAAAATAAAACATAGTGGAATCATAGTGAATCATAGAGCGTTCAAGTTCTACGGAACTATCGTCACTGGAATTTTATATTGCACGCGGGAGAGGGGAAAAATTGCGTTCGAGATAAATCTCGGGGGGGTAGTTAGGCTAGCCTAATGGCGCTTTCAAGCGCGTCCCGGGTCGCCTAACCGAATTAGGTTGTTTATAATGGTCCAGGCGAGGCCATCGAGCAGGATTCTCCGCCCCCCGGTAATCAAGAAAGCAAGAGTGCGAATGATCGCGATCGCCGTCGATCGTTGTTCGCCATTGCAGCACCTGCTTAGGCCGGCGAGAAACGTGTAAAAGACAGCGTAAAAATCGCTATTAAAACGCGGCGCCGTTTGCCAAAAAAAAAAAAAAACAAAAAAAGAAAATGGCACCCGTGGAAACCGTACGCTGACTCGCAAACACCGTGAAAATTCGATTTCTCTCGTTGGAACGGTGTCTCTTCCGTTTTTCAAATGCAAAAGCAACGATCACCGGAAACGATAACGATCACGAGCCGTCAACAGAGAATGGTAAAAACCGTGTAAAAGTGTAAGGATCGATAAAAAACTTCACACGTGATCATTCCTCGCGTCTTTTCCTTTTTGTCCGTTCGGCGAATGGCGATGCGATCAGCTTACGGTCGTTGTAATCGGTTCTGTCGATTTTCCGGTTCTCTGATTTGATTTTCGCGCGGCGCTCTTCTTTTTTTCACCCGACAAACTACCCTTTGGCCGCCATTTTTCTTCTCACTCCTCCTGTTTCCTATCTTTTTCTTTTTCTTTTCTTTTTTTTTTTTTGCTTCGCCAATTCCCGCGGATCTTCGTAGAAAATTAGAAACGCCGGTTCACGCACAAACGATAAAAAGCGGATATCAAAATCTCGGTTCGTTCGTGTCGATCGTGGCGGCACTCCGGCGACCCTCCGTGATCGATTTCATCGATCCGAACATACATATGTGCTCGATCGCTCTTTCTCGTTCGGAAAACTCTACGTTGGGCTGTCCCGTTTTGCGTCTTCCCTTCGAAAATCGACTCGGTGTCTACGCTCCTTCTCTCGAGACGGTGATCGATCGAATTTCCTAGATCTCCGCGATCGAAATCGCGTGCTTCGAACGCTAATTTCTAAGTATTGCTACCTGCCCGAACCCATTTTCTTTTCTATACTCCTAGGATTCCAATGAATCCAATTGAGATCGAGGGTTAAAATTGCTTTTCAACTCTCAACCCGGTTTCCCCGTGCAACTATCTATTTCCTGGATCTCAAGGTCACAGCTGTGCATCGAACACTATTTTTCCAACATTACCCGGTACTCGAATCTATCCTGAGGAGAGCTCTTCAAGAGTTTCAGCGTCCAAAAAAGAGGACGCAGCCCTAGAATTCGTTCAAATCCTAAGAACAACATCATCCCCCAACTTTCAATACTGCTACCCCACCCGACAGCTGTCTCCCCGATCTCAATGTCCCAATTACGCTCGAAACACTGTTCCTCGATCGTCGTTTGGTACTTCGATCTACCCGGGAAACGGTACTCGATCAGTCTCAGCGATCAATGAATCCAAAAACATATCCCGGACAAAATTCCTCGCGCTTCGGCATCTTCCGATCGTCCCCTAAATCGTAGCTGATGTCCCGTTCGAAATCGAGTTTTCTCGAATGGACGAACGAGTCTGCGCAGCTTCGAGGATCAACCATGATTAACCACGATCGAATCCCGAAGGGAAAGACAGCCCGAGGACAGTGGAGGGTCGCGAGGATGGCCTCGGGGCCGCGCGTGTCACGTTGAGCGGAATGGTCCAGGGTCACCTCTAAGAGGTTTCGCGCCATTTTTTTTTTGCATGGCACTCTACTATCACGCTATAATCACGAGCGCGATGGACCAGCTAGTCAGTCCGAACGATAAGCTCGAAGACGGCCCCTCCGTTTCGCGGAAGGGCGCAAAATGGTGGCCCTTTGATCGGCGCAGGAACGCAGTCCGGACAGCGCACGATCGTTTCTGTTGAGTCTACGATCCCTCCGATCAACGCTATAACAATCCGTCTATAATCATCCCCCCCCCCCCCGGAATCACCCCCTGATTAACTATGTAACATCATTTTCCGAGAACGAAAACGCTCGTCCCGCAAACAGACAATGCCAGCAGCAGGCATCCGCAAAATCCACGATTCTCCGGTATAGTGATTGGCAGCCTGCAAGGGCCGTGATATGGTATATCGTCCGACAAGTATTCTTCCCGTGTATTTTCCCGGCGGTCTCTCGATCTCGATCCGTGGATCCCGCGCAGCACGATTTCCTCGCGTTCCCCGCAACAGAAACGATCGTCTCTCGGCCGACTCGCCGTCGCTACGGAAACGATTTCCGGCGACGATTATGGTCGTTCTATGGTGGGCACGCCGCCGACGCTGCTCAACTACCATCGGTGATAGTCTCGCGACGATGGCTCGTCGATCCCGTCGATCGTTTCGGGGATGAGAGTGCGGATCGTGCCTCGGGCATGTGAATTATGTACACGGTACGCGCGATGATCGTGGGACCCGGATCGATGAATACTAGTTGGATTTCGCACGATCGATGGGATCGATCCGCCGTGTCGTCGCCGGCGTTCGTACATTTATGTATGTATGTATATACGGTTCGATAATCGTAATAATTATTATATATATATTTATATATATATATATATAGAATTCTGAATTTTACAAGAAAAACCGTCCGTCGATTGGTGTTTATACTTTCTCCATTTCTTTTCTCTTTTATCTTTTCTTTTCCTATAATCATTCGCGAACACGAGCTCGTTTCAACTGTCGTTATAATATTATTTAAGAAATAGAACAAGGATATATTTATTTTATATATATATAATATGCATATATATAATATATATATAATATGTATACATATAATATATATATAATATGTATATATATAATATATAATATGTATATATATATAATATTCATATATATAATATATATAATATGTATAATCAGCTATATCAATAATGTCATCTCTGTTAAACATTCGATAACATTGAAC
The DNA here is from genome assembly GCA_028454255.1 of Halictus ligatus. Lineage (NCBI taxonomy): Eukaryota > Metazoa > Arthropoda > Insecta > Hymenoptera > Halictidae > Halictus > Halictus ligatus. Next base: position 14,464,062 of record CM052134.1, read on the forward strand.
ATCACATACTCTTCCGTCGTCCGATCGTTTCGGATCTCGTTCAGGACCCTCGTCCGAGAGGTTCGGGTCGGAAAGGACCCGAGCATACTTTCTCGCCATTTCTCTCTCGCCTTTTTTTCTTCTTTTTCTGTACTCGTTCCTCGATCAACAGACTTTTGACGGCGTTCACCCGCCTATTGACAACGTTTTTCTCGACGGGGGCGGAGTCTCCTCTCCGACGCCCCGCCCCCGAGTCGCTTATTGGACAGTATCTGACGCGAAGACACACATCGTTCACGCGCGCACACTTTCTCTCTTTCTCTCTTTCTTTTCGCACATTCTCTCATTCGCTGTATCTTATATTTATAGTATGTATATATATATACATACATATATACATATGTATATATATGTATATATATGTATAGATATGTGTATATATGTATATATGTATATATATATGTATATATATTTTTCTCTCTTTCTCTCCGGTTAAAAGAAAAAACAAAGTGCAGCTCGCGAATATGTTCGGCATCCTCGTGTATGCCACACCCACAGCCTCAGAAGTTTCCGTAATACAATCATAATTGATACGCCTACGTATACGTGTCTGTGTGTACCGTGTGTCTCGTGTGTGGGTGTCTGGTGTGTGCACATGTGTCGATATATAATATGTATATATATATATATAATTCATTTATACCCTCCTTGTATTTATAATAATATTAATAGTCATCGTAAATCGTAATAATAATAATAGTAATAATAATAATAATAATAATAATACCGTCTATTTAATCTTAGTCGCACTTTTACGCCGGCACTCGTGCTCGCCGCACCGAGTACCCCTTAATATATATATACATATATATATAAATATATGTATATATAATATTTATAATGCGTAACAGTTACGTGTATATATTAATTTAGAATTGTGCAATGAAGGTTTAGAGCCATTGGTGCGACTACTGCTGCGGATGTGGTCGGACAAGTCGCTTTCCGCCTACTGTACACGACAGAAACGTGGAAGTGTGGGGCGGGGGGAGTGAGTGGGAGGGGCTTGGGGTAGTGGGTGGGGGGAGCGTGGTGCAACTGTCCGGAATCACCTTGACAACGAGACGAAACTAGATCTGTTCTCGCGACGAGCGAGCGACACGAGAAGAAGCTACACCCCCTCGTTCTGCGTCCCTCAGTCTTCCTGATTCCCTCTGCTTGAGGCCCTCCGACGGGGCCGCTCCGTGGGGCCCCCCGATCCACAGAGAAGGAACACAATCGAGAAATGAAAACAGGGTCCGCTGGTTTCTTGCTGTTCGTGGGCTGTCCAGGACCGGTTCGAAGCCTCGGGGAACACGAGGCTCCGCTCTATTGGTCGGCGATCCTGTTGTCTCGGCGGCGACCTAGGCGTACAGGCTCGGGGGAAGGCAAACTCGAGCACCCTGGGCTCCGGGAACAGCGTTCCGACTCTGTTATACCCATGAATCGCCGGCGGACGCCGCGGTCGAGTTCGGCGGGACGTTCACGGTCGCGGTGGCCGCGGAGCCGTCGGGCACGCCCACCACGCCGTCGGCAACCCACTGGCCGGCCGTGGGCGGGATCGAGGCCACGCCCACCCCGCCGGCCACCGGGCCCTGACCCTGCCCCTGGCCCACCCCCAGCTCATACTGCCGCTTCTTTTTCTTCTCCAAGTTAACTTGCGCGTAGAGCGGCTCACCGGGTTTCGGTTGCTGCAACACACACAAGCCAACGGTTAGTTAGAGCCCTGGCTGATCAGCGCCGGGGGTGGACGCGGGGGTGGGCTGTGCCAGGGGGATCAGGGCCCGGCACCTGGATCCTGAACGATCCGGGGAACACACGTGCCTCTCTTTTTTTGTTCGTCGTTTTCCGTTCTTATCTTTTGGTTTCTCTCGGTTTTCACCGGTGGGGCGTGGCTTGCAGGGGCGGGAACGGGTTGGGCGTGGCTGACACGGGGGCGGGCACCCGGTTGGATGATGCGCGGATTGCGGAACAGTGCTCGAGAGCAATGCGGGATCGATGTGCGGGGAGGATTGTTTGAAACAGTTTGCACCGTTCAGGGAAATGATTGGTGGGTTGATGATTGGAAGCGAGTGGATTTAGCTGGGTCTAGACCCAGGCACCGCCAACAATATTCTGTGGATAATGTAAACTTTAGTGCTGGGAGAATGGGAGTCGAGACTGTCGAAAGAAACAACGTACCACGGATTAGCGCAACCGAGCGTGAACGCTGATCCGGGGCGAAAGTGTTCGAGAACGCAGTGTACGGAGGATACATGGCACATGGCAGGTATATATACTGTCAGATACTCTTTTATTATGCTCGATTAATTTGGATATAAATAGATTATAAATAAGTTCGTGCAATAGTCAACGTATCATTATAAACCATGCTTTTTGTGGTGCGTCTAGCCTTTCTCTCGTACAATAAAGGTCGCTTAACGGATGTGTATAAAAAGAACTTATATCGTAACAACTCTTCTTTGACATTTTTTCTGTTTCAGTTCCTCTCGGTGCTGTCGCTTCGTTTTCCTATTTTCTTTTCTTTTCTTTTTTTTTTTTGTTTGTTTGTCAACTGTTTTCTGAGCTTTCTCATTTTGGGCGTGCGCTGGACACCATGTAAAAGTGGATGATCGGAGTGAACCCTCCGAGGAAGAACCTAACACGCAATCATGTCAATGTGTAAAGAGACTCTCTTGTTGTGCTTGTACATTACCCTGCTTATACTGTGAACTGATCGAACTGTGTCTGTATGCTTGTGTGCCCGTGACTCGTGTGTGTGTGTGCGTGTGTACGAATGAAATTCGGCCTACCGGTTACGGTTTCTCTGTTACTTCGGTGTGTTTACTTCTCTTACTTTATAATATAGACTATGATCACTTAGGTAACGAGTCAAAACCGAGTACTCGAGATCTCTACGTCCATGGGGGAAACAGAGGTTCGATGGGATCCCTTGAAATAAGTGAGTACACGCTAATTCTACCGTTAAAGTTGTGTTAATTACTGTCGAACCGGGCAGCGAGCGTCAGCCTTTGTGCGTCTCTTCCGTACGGGTCGGAAGGTCTCTCGTGCCCCCGTACGGTCGCGCAAGGGGGCGTGGCCTCGTCGAAAACGTGCTGATAATTGGCGCAGCGACGTTCGATCCCACCGAAACGTGCAACGTCAAGCCCGCGCAACCTTCCACGCGTGTTCTCCTCTCAACGAAAACTTTCTCGACAAATTAATTTTCTGAAAAATCCGTTCGCACGCGGCGACCAAGCCGTAAACTTAAATTCTCTTTCCGAGACAATCGATCCGACTCGCAGAATGGCACTGAAAGGGTGAACACGCGTCGAGTAATCGTTAATTCATGGTAATCGTTGCACGACGGCTGACCTTTGCCCGGCCGTTGATAAAAAACGTGAAGTATTTTGGTCCTGTAATAGCTAGAGTCCCTTAATACATTCATAGAATTATGCAAGACACACTTCAACGCTACGTTAACAATCTGACTCTTTAACTCTTTCGTATAATTAATTCGTGCATAGACTCGTGCTGCGTCGTCCTGCTATGGTAGTCTACAGCATAAATAGTCGAACGCCGTCTCGGACGACAGACACTCGCCGCGGACACTGCGATCCTTCCTGGGTATCAAACATTACTAACTGGACTTTCATGGCTCTAACTCTACACCTTGACACGGCTACAGCAAGTTATACGCTTGACCGAAAGGAGGACACTCTTCTTCTCTACTCGCCGCGCGAACGTCGACCGAAAAAACGGTTCCTCGTTCTTTACAGCGTGCATTGTTACTCATTATCGACGTTACGTGACTCATTATCGCCTAGAAGAATCCGCACAATCCGTGGAAACGAAACCAATCACTCTCGAGTTACGATCGTCGTGCGACACGGCTTTTCCTCCGTAACGTCGCGGCTCCAGCTCCGCCCACTCTGTCGCAGAGGGCGTGGCTTCCACCGGCCACGCCCCCGGTCGCGAGTCCTTACGGAGGGAGAACCGCGTGCCCGTGAGATGCAGAAACAAAATTGTGCAACGGAGGCTTAACGTTTCTATCGACGAATATATTGTTGCATTTTTATTATAGACCGCGGATGCACTCTTTCTTGTGATATATTTATATATATATAAATTCTGTTCGTTACCCGATAACAATGCTTTCCTTCTCTCCTACTACATATTTGTTTATATAATTGTGTAGATTATTGTGTAAAAATTGTTAGATAATTCAATGGACTGTTTGATGCGTACCGCACACGATTCTACAGTAATACTGCGCTAACAAATGCCGTTCGGTCTCGTTTAGCATAAAACACGTGGTGACAGTTGTGGTACTCGTTAATTGACTTAGTTTATACACTTATAAATGTTCGTTAAGTAACCGCGGTTTCTTTCCCTCCGTTTATCACAACTAATACAGTGTTTTTCAATGTCCACCTCCGTTTCACGGTGCCACCGTGTATAATGATATTTCGCGGGCCTGTCTGTTCCGTCGTGCAAGCGGATAAATATTATAAATAAAGTGTCGTGATTATTATAGGCGTCACAATGCTGATCATGACCGTATCTCGTCCTCCCGTACATACATGTAATATGCGATATATCTCTTCTAGCTTATCTCTTTTCTTTTTCCCGCGCGAGCACTTCGTACAGAGAAATGCAAGGTGTCTGTGTGTCTCGTGTCTGTATATATAATTATAAAAATTAACAAAAAAAGAAAAAGTGAAAAATCAACAAAATCGATCTCCGGTGTAGACTGCTGCTCGGCTTAGCTTCCGCGTTCTTTCGCAAACAATAATCGGTGTATACGGAAAAGTCTCGTCTGTGTAGAATATAGATCATCCGCACACTGATACCGACAAGAGGAAGACTCACAACAATTCGCAACGAAAAAAATTCTCTCTGAGACACGATCTCGCGTTCGTCAACATTAGCTCCGTTAAAAACCTTTCTGGACGTTTGTTCGAATATTATCTTTCACTTTTCTCTTCACCTTTTTATTACTTTCTCGATTCACCGTTAGCGTCGTTCGCGAACGAAAATCGCGTGGTAACTGCGAATTAAACAAACATAATAATCGAATAAACAGTCGAGTCGCTCCGAACACGAAACGTGTTCCGTGTCTTCTCCGTTCTCTCTTTCCGTGCCGTTTACTTTCACCGAGAAACATCGTGCCCTAAACCCACCGGTGGTGGAACCTGCCCGAAGAGCGTGTTCGTCAACAGTGCCATTTTAGTTGTTGTTACTTACAGACTGATATATATTCGGTCGACCGACGTTATTCGAATTCATGGTCATTCTTTGAATCGTTCGGTCCTCGTATCTGGTGCTTCCCTGGCTCGCCATCGGCCGGTTCAGAGTGCTACAATCATAGCTACATTTCAGCGTAGTGCCGCAACCGTCCCCGAGACAAATCAGGACTCTGCTCAACTCAAAATCGAAAATTCGAAACTGTGCCAACTGAACGATCGACCGCAGAGTCCGAGAACTTAAAGAAACAAACCGAGACCTCCACCGTACCGACACTAGGTTTACGGGATGCGCTCCAATATTTTACAATTACATATTTGCGATTCTCTGTGCGGGTTAAATCTGTAGAAAATTACTTTCACAGCACAAAGAATATCCGGATCAGTGGATCATGGAATCTCGGGGATCACTCTACGTCCGTATGGAGCCCAAATTGCGAATTTCTACCTAATCGTGTTCTAATTCGAATTCTGAAGTAAGTACGACGTCACAAGATGGCTGCCGCTGAGAGATTCTCTTAATTTCGAGAGATTTAGTGTTCGTATCGAAGGAAAGGCTCTATACAGACGTAGCAAGGACATGTACAAACACGGTGGTATGCATTTTGAATTGATTACTTAGTTATTTAAAACGTAAAATGTCTAGACAAAAAGGCACAGCGTGACAGTCAAGGTCAAATGCCTGCCGGCCCACTTAACCAGTTAACTGTAGAATTTACTTTGAAAAATCCCTCACCGGGTAGAATTAAAAGCCGTTGTGAAGCTAAATGAGAAAGAATTACTTTTCCATTCGATAAGAATTTAACAATTCGTTAACGTTAACTGCACCACAGACATTCACGAGTATACTGGTCAATCACAGTTAACTGGTTAAGAGAGACGATCTGTGTGTTAATGTTGAAAGTGGCTAAAACTTTGGACAGACACAGATTCACTTTTAGCGCTCCGTAAGCCTAGTGTGAAAATGAAATCAGAGTGTACCGCGAACCAAAATACCCTAAGTCAGGGCAACCGAGAATTACCTATTTGCATTGTTGGGTGAATTAGGCCCTGAGTTCCGTGCAGCCACCGTTTTCGTCACGAAATCTTGCTCCTTCCATCCGTGCTTCTTGTAGACGTCTCTGAGCTCTTGGTGCTGCCACATGGTGAACAATACTTGTCCTGAAACGTGAGAAAATATCGGTCACAGTGTTCCCGAGGGAGTCTGTTGTAGTCCCCGGGGAGTGAAAGGTGTTTCGAAATCTTGCCTGCGAATTTAAGAACACGAGGCGTGTATTTCTGGCGTTGCCTGGTTATGTTCATTAATCTGTCGACGCCGCCAGCGTCGAGCAGCGACCGCGAGAACTCAGCGTTCTTCTTGATCACTTCGTTCAGGGTGGCCAGAACCGCGGCGATGGTGTCGTCGCTGGTCCCCTGGTCGTGTTGGTTGTTTCCCGACGGCAGCTTCTGAATTAGATCTCGCATCGCGTACTTCCCTATCAACTCTTTGTTGCGTTGATCTATCGCTAGGTTCCTCAGCGCCGTGGCCACTGCGCATACCACACGATCCACCTAAAAACACCAGACGTAATTGTAATTGTTGTCGTAGAAAATTGCAAGAATTATTACTAAAGTCAACCCTTCGTCTGTGACCTTATTTTTACCGGCTGCAATGAAATAATTTTTTGATTTTTCTTCACTCATTTGTAACGTAATGATAATATATCATCGAGCCCAAATTTCGTGTCGACATCTCTTACGGTTCAGAAATTATAATTCAAATGCAAAATTTTCTAACTAAATTTTCTGATTTGGACCACTGTGTTCCGAGTAGTTCAACTTCGGGACTAATTTTTTCACTTATCCTTTTACAAGATTTATCCCTTTTTTACTTATTCCTTCATAATAACTGTAAGATTGAATTTGCTCAGGTTTCATACGATTTTTATGGTAACTCCAAAGAAGAGATATATTAAAAAATTGGAAAACATGGTTTTCATGGTGTCAGTTATCGTGAAAGAAGAAATCATCCTCCAGTCATTTTGACTGAAAGAAGAAAGAAATTCAAGGGAACGACCCGGATGACCTGCAGAGGGTTGATTAACAAATTTCAAACAACAAATGATAATATATCATCGAGCCCAAATTTCGTGTCGACATCTCTTACGGTTCAGAAATTATAATTCAAATGCAAAATTTTCTAACTAATTTTTCTGATCTGGACCACCGTGTGCCGAGTAGTACAACTTCGGGACTAATTTTTTCACTTATCCCTTTACAAGATCTATCCCTTTTTTACTTATCCCTTTACAATAACAGCAAGATTGAATTTGCTCAGGTTTCATACAATTTTTATGGTAACATCTACTCCAAAGAAGAGATATAGTAAAAAATTGGAAAACATGGTTTTCACGGTGTCAGTTATCGTGAAAGAAGAAATCATCCTCCAGTCATTTTGACTGAAAGAAGAAAGAAATTCAAGGGAATGACCCGGATGACCTGCAGAGGGTTGATTAACAAATTTCAAACAACAAATGATAATATATCATCGAGCCCAAATTTCGTGTCGACATCTCTTACGGTTCAGAAATTATAATTCAAATGCAAAATTTTCTAACTAAATTTTCTTATTTGGACCACTGTGTGCCGAGTAGTTCAACTTCGGGACTAATTTTTTCACTTATCCCTTTACAAGATTTATCCCTTTTTTACTTATTCCTTCATAATAACAGTAAGATTGAATTTGCTCAGGTTTCATACGATTTTTATGGTAACTCCAAAGAAGAGATATATTAAAAAATTGGAAAACATGGTTTTCATGGTGTCAGTTATCGTGAAAGAAGAAATCATCCACCAGTCATTTTGACTGAAAGAAGAAAGAAATTCAAGGGAACGACCCGGATGACCTGCGGAGGGTTGATTAACAAATTTCTTGGTCCGTGGTCGCAGCGAATCTCGTCGGAAATTAGTCGACAGGTTGCGTACCTCCATTCGCAGGAGTTCAACCATAATCGGAAGTCCCTTCTCCTTCCTGACAGCGGCACGGATCTCGATGCTGGGCTGCCAGTAGCAAGCCGCGAGGTTCTGCAGGGCTCCGGCAGCCGCCTCCAGTGTCTCCGGGTTCGAACAAGTGTTCAACAGCTTCAGATAGGACTGCACCACTTCCGGTTGCCACAGCAGCTCCATGCCTCTGACCGGTTCTGTCCTGGGACTGGTCGTGCGGGAGGCTGTGGTCTCCTTCTGCACCGGCTGGCCATCCTTCTTCTTCTTGCTTCCCCCGAAGCAACCCAGATTCTCGCCTGGAGGACACAGAGAGTCGGGATCGACGTTACTATGAAAGCTGAACGCGGCTTGTTCGACACTGCGTGGAACCTAACACTAGTAGTGTTGCGTGAACTCGACTCGAATAATCAATCATTCACGAATCGCAGAATTCTGCGGAACTGCTTTCTGAAATTATTCAATTTAGAAGGTTCGATAGATCGTTCACACTACTTTTGTTAACGAGAAGTGGTCGGCAAAGTATTGTTGGAGCGGTCCAGGCATGAGCGACGAGTGGTCTTTGGCCCCTGGTGGCTTCAGGGGCGGGAAACTGCTCCGACTGGGCGTGGCCTCGCCGAGCGGGCGTGGCTTCGGCGACAGAGACCCCCAATCTCCGCCCATGCCTGGCGCAGACCGGTATTTTCCGCAAAATGCACTAAGGACACACAGAGAACTGAAAACCTCTACAACGAAAGAACTCTTAATCCGCTTGTCTAAGGTACAAGAAGCGATGATCAAACGTGTGGGCGGGTCTTTTGTTGTTCTAAGTAGATAAAAATCAAAGTGTAGCCAACGGGGATGATATCGATACGTGTTGGAACAATGATAAAGAGGGACGATGACGTGACTTGTTTTCGGACGGTGATAACGCTGCGTGTGTCTCTAGGCTCACGAGTACTGATCCGCGATCTTATCAGGCGAGCTCTCGATAACGCCGAGCGAGTAACCGTTGAAAAGCGAAGCATGCTCCGGGCGAGCTCGGCTCGATGCGAACTGAGGAGACTAGGCTAGCAGTGAAAAAAATTACGAGAATCTCTTACCTTGACATAAACTGTACGCTAAAAAGATTGAAACACATTTTAATCCATGCTGAACTAGGAAGTGTGTTGAACGTCGGTTTCGTTTGCTAACTGTTATACGCTCTCCCTCTCTCTCTCTCTCACTCTCTCACTCTCTCACTCTTCCTCTTTCTCGCTCTGTTTTCGTCTTCGAAAGGAAAAGGAATAAGTGAACTCGAAACACCACCAGACAGAATCTACCAAATAAATCAGGATGGCAGGTGAGAACAGGTTCGGGGAAAAATAACAACAGAGACACCGAAGCCGGTTACGATGCCTGATGAGGGAACACGCAAGGACTATGCTAACCGGCGCACTGTGCTAGGAGAGTAATCATTGTTACCAAAAGATGCGGTAGTGTTCTGTCGCACACAGTAGTTCCATCGAACGTTCAAGCGGCCTCAACAAACAATTCTCAGACAAAGACGAAAGCATCACAACAAACGTTAAGTGTACGTACAGTAACGAGCGAAACCGAGTTCGCGCTGTTTGAAGCGACGTAACTTTTTCAAAATTAGATCCCATCACTTGAATGTTATCGAGAAGTTAGAAGGAGGTGTACAAAATTTTTGAGAAAAGTTTTTGAGAAAAGAATGTGTTTGATTCGAAAGAATAAATTATGTCCATGCTGAAAATTTCACCGATGTTGGTTAATTCGTTTACGAGTTATAAACGATTAAAAGTGCGGTTTTAAGGCGGTAATCGTGAAAAATGGCAATTTTTCCACTTTTAAGCGTTCATAACTCGTAAACGAATTAACCAATATCGCTCTTCGGATCCCTGGAATTCTTGGGAATCCTGACAGACATTTTTAATGTCCCTGAAGACCTTCTAGGAATTCTAGGCACCCTCTAAGGTTCCAACTTCTGTTATCCTATCCCTTCGAAAATGGTTTTTAAATGGTTTTAAAATGGTTTTGGAAATCCACCGGTATTCGAACCTCTGGTCGTTCGATATTGGTTAATGCATTCACGAGTTATGAACGCTTAAAAGTGGAAAAATTGCCATTTCTCACTTTTAATAACTCGTGAACGACTTAACCAATATCGATGAAATGTTCAGGATGGATATAATTTATTCAAGCGAACCAAACACATGTTGTACACCCGATAACCTTCGGCCCTAGTTAAACACCAAAGCATCATGACAATCATGCCATAGACAACGTCAGAATCCTTGAATCATCAGGATCAAACGGACCCTTAGACTTTGCCTCTTCCACATCAGAGAGAACCAGAACCCTTCTCGCATATTTCAGTGCAGAAGGTTGCATCGTTCTACCTCAAACCAGCCACCGTGTATAAACTTAAACAAAACTCTTCTCCATTTTATCATAAACGATTCTACTCGATTTCCAAACGCGGAATCCGACACGCATTATTAAAATTCTAAACACAGGCTCAGATAAAAAGAAAACAACTTTTACTACTTCTTTCTTCTTTCTACCGTTCTCAAAAATTTGTTACACCTCCCCTAACAAACAAATCCTTCTAACTTCCCGACAGCGTTCAAGTCATTCGACCAAATTTCACAAAAAGTTATGACAAAGCTTCGAACAGTGTCGACTCAATTTTGCTCGTCACCGTGGCTCGTAGGACCGTCTCGGAAGACTCAGTGTAAAGGGGGCTAGCTACGATTTCTAATTACTACTTTGCACAATCAAAGAGGGCGTCGAAAAACACATGGTCAACAGGGTTACTGTACAGAGACTTGTCTTCCCAAGCGCACCGTTAATCATACCACCCCGCCACTCGATTAATTAACTCGAGACTCTAACCGGTCCATCACAACCGAGCAGTTAACGTTATACCGAACCCATCAAAGTTCGAGCCCTTGGACTCGAACCCTTGCCTAATTCGGCCGCATGCGTGTCACCGCATGCCCACTGAGGAAAACCGGTGTGCGCGTGCGTCCTCGGCGCGAAAGGTACTCTCATTCCCTAGAATGCAGCTCTCGAGCGAGAGACAGACGGATCTTCTGCTCACCTTTGGCGGGCGCGGCCACCCTGTTCTGCACCGTCGACTGGATCGGATGTTTGTCGTAGTTCGGGTCCTCGACCTCCTGACACCGGTAGCTCAGGTTCCGCAGTATGCAGACGCAGTTCTCGACGATCTTGTTGCCGATGTTCGACTTCTGTATGGCCGAGCGCACCACGTAGAGCAGCGCGTCGACCAGGCCCTCGCACTCCCTCAGCTTTTTCCTCGCGTACTCCCCTGCGCTCGAGACGTTCCTTAAAACGCCCGAGGCGTTCCTGAAGACGGTGGACCAGCAGGTCTCCCCGCTGGAGGAGCTGGGGTCCCAGCCGCTGTGCGGTATGATGATGTTGTTCACCACCATCGTCACCCCGTCGTCGATGATGGACTTCTTCAGATCCTGAAAGAATTAATCGACAAATCAGTTTGAACGAAGTTTGAGCGAAGGGGAGGAGTCTGATTGGTGAGAGTCTGAGACCGACCTCGCAGGACGACAGGTTCCACAGGACTCCGGTGACCAGCTCCTTCACGTCGGCGTCGGACGTCCTGCGAAGCAGATTGATCAATGCCGGCACACCACCGGCGTTCTTGATCGCCCTCTTGTTCTCGTCGTTCTGCCGGCCGTAGGACAGGTTCCTCAACGCCCCGCAAGCGTTCCTGTAGACGTCCGGGTTGTCGTGGTCGAGCAGCTGCACCAGCGGCGGGATACCGCCGAGGCTCCTCGTCTTCTGCTTGTTCGGGTCGTCCATGTAGCAGAGATGCTGCAGATACGCGGCCGCGTTCGCCTTGATGATGTTGTTCGGGTTGCTGAGGAAGCCGATCACCTCGGACAGGTTCGGGTCGCGCCATCTCATCGACTTCTGGTCGTCGTCCAACGGGCTGGCCATGCCCGGCACCACCGGATGCCGCGACTGCAGCCGTTGAAGGTGCACCTCGTCCTCGAACATCCCTGGCGGCACCCCCGACGACAGAGGGACCGGGTGGCCCTCGTCGTACCCCGGCACGTCGCTAGGAACTGTGACCGGACCCACCCCCACGCCAGGTCCGTATCCGACGGGTCCGTAGGGGGACGGTGACGCGTAACCGTACGGCACTTTGCTCTCGTCTGCGGATCAGATTTCGAAGGCGATCGATATCAGGGATCTGGGCTCAGGGATCAGGCTGAAGGGCAACGCGTACACACCGGAACTCGATCGAACCCTTTTAGTGTCGGAGGCCGACATATGAGAACTCTGGAGAGGGAACTCTATCTCAAAATCAATTTATAACACGTTATGAATGGTCTAGTTTCGTTAGGAGAGAATTAAAACGAATAGTTAAACTTGTCCTTGTGTTCTACATGTTCTATTAACTGTAACAATTATTTGTTTCGGATGAGATAATCCGAACGGCGCCTACCATGTACCTTGTGGAGTTATTCTTTATGTGTGTTGTGCAATATTATTTATTTTGGTACAAAATATATTGGAAATGCAAGGTATATATACTTTATAAAGCTATGATGAAAAGATGACTTTTCGTACGTGCGCTTATACCTTTGTTAGTTAGGTAATTTTTGATAGATATAGAAAAATTAGCGTCGCTGTTTTATTCTCTATATTTCGTCCTTAATACACTGCTTTTTGAACTATATAAATATTGCTCTTCGTTTGGTTTTTATCTGCCTTTTTCCAAATCCTAGTAAAACCGTGAAATTAGGCCGGTTATCTTCGCATAGGCACCTCTTTTTCGACCGGCACTAAAAGGGCTAAAGATCGGGTTCAACCTTGAGCACACCATGTTCAAACTTAGAAGGAAATCAGAGCGTTAAAGAGTAGTAGTTTTGGTTTATGAAGACGATTATAGATTGTGGATGTCCGAGTAGATTTGGGTTTCTAATTTAAGTACTCAGAGAAATTGTGGACCCTTGAAAGAAATACCGTCTAAAGGCCCTTCAGAACTAACTTTGGTATTTCGTAGAAGTCCTTTGGGAATCCTGGACCCTTTTTCTATATCCCTAGGATCATTGGGAATCGTGGATTCTCTTTTTTTTAGTCTCTAAAGTCCCTTTGGAAATTTTGGCCCTTCGGATCCCTAGGATTCTTGGGAGTCCAGACATTTTTAATGCCCCTAAAAGACCTTCTAAAGAAATCCTAGGCATCCTAGGTACTTTTTTTTCTATCCTATCCCTTTCGAAAATGGTTTCGGAACCCACCGGTATTCGAACCCTGGCCCTCCGCTTGGCAACCGAGGACTCTACTCACTGAGCTACCGAATGTCCCTCTATCAACTACTATATCTTTCGTATATCTCCACTCAGAATCCTCTGCCATTTTCCCCATTTATTTGAACTATCCTTCGAATGTGCAATACTTGTTTCACTGTTAGCCAAAGAAACTATTCCTTTCTGACTCAACTACATTATTTTTTAACGCAAAGAGATCCACGCTTTACCGATTATTTTCGAAACAATTTGACGAGTTCTGACAAGTTTGCAAGGTTCAAATACTATATTCAATATCCTGTGCCGAGACGCAGATGAGCCACAAAACGTCCGCGATTATTAACGGAGAAAGACTCGTCTGGCAGACCAATTAACAGGCTCGATCTGGCTCGGATTGCGGTCATGATCCTTCATCATTACCCGTAGACGTGAAACGCATAATTCACTCATATTATCCATGGAATATGGACGGGGAAGATGAAGTCTGAACGTGGGCAACGTGACAAATCTAAAACGGAGGGGCGGGGGGCTAGAACGAAGATGGTAGAAATAGAAAAATTGCACTAGGAACAGAGAAAGAAAGAGAGAGAGAGGAGAGAGAGAAAGACAGAGAAAGCGAGAGAAAGAGGCAGACAGATAGATGAAGTGAAAAAAAAAACAGCTTTGAAATAAATTATTGATGTGACCCTACCATGAGGATGCTGAGAGGGTTCGCCGGAGTCATCCATATTCCAAGAGTTGCTGATTTGATCTAGAGGGAACACAAAATAACAAACGAATGTCAGGCATAGAGATAATTAAAGTGAATTATGCACTGCCCGGTGACCACGGGCAGACAAATAGCCGGGCCGCGCTTGCAACATGATAGCTGGATGTCTCATTATAGGAGCCGGGTCCGGATCAACGCCGCGTGACCCGTTACCCAAAAATCGAACACAAAGCGACACGCGCGCGCGGGCGACTTTTTCTATTTTTTTTTCTCTTTTTTCTTTTTGTTCCACAGCGGATGCGATTAGCTATACTCCCGTCATCGACGAACACGTACCATACTGATCCCCGGGGCCGCCTGGACTAGGAGTGATGCGATAATGATCCTGCAAAGCTGGATTCAGGCCTGGGTCGATGTTGTACCCGCTCTCCACGTACGGCCCTGGTTTCCGCAGGTAATCTTCAAAGAACACCAACACACGAATGCTCGTTATAGACTTTGTCGCGAGAGAGTTCACAGTCCTTTAAACAATTCGACATTAAAGGATCGCGGAATTTCCCCGTTGAACCCACGTTCGAAGTTGGCTTCAAAGTGGGTTCTGGCCCGCGACGGGTTTTAACGACGATCCTTTAATTGTCCACTTGCCAGTGAATATCTTTTATTGCAAATGCGTGACAACCGATGACGCGAGAGGTAGTTACCATGTGGTGGTGAGGCACGACTGTGCTCCGAAGGACTATGAGGACTGTGAGGGGAATGCGAGCGTGGCATGTAGATGCCGTGCGGACCCGGATACCCTGGCTGAGGCGGATACCCGAGGAACGGTTCATAGTGCTCGTATCCGACCATGTACGAGTCCGTCGGGTACCGCGGGTCCGCGTGCTGATAGTCCTGCGACATCAATGGCACTGACATGTAGCTGACCGCCCCTGGATCCGGCTCCATGTGTGATACTTCGCGAACCACTTTCGACACGCTTGTCACCTGAAACAGAATCAACGGGGCCGGGTTAACAACGGCGGGCGTTGACACTCCCCCCCAGTGGGCGTGGCCACGAGATTGCTTTTCCTACTGTAGTACAACGTTCAGTCGAAATAGCGTGCACACGTGTATGCGCTGTAGAACTTTGGGAGATTGTGATAGTCGGGGAGAAGTGGGCTGTGTTTTGGTATTCAGTGGGTGGAGTCAGTGGGCGTGGCTTTAATTGAGCGACTTTTGTAAGGAGCAAGCAAGAAGATCTATGGGGAAGCTGGATAAGATTGGGGCCGAGTGAACATTGTGGTTTGATAGTCGATGAGTAGGAGGGTCAGTGGGCGTGGTTTCAATAGGAGTTGCTTCGGCGAGCTGGAGGAGATCGATCCTTTCTCAATATCCCTAGGATCATTGGGAGAATCGTGGGTTCTCTTTTATATTTTAGGTACCGAATCCCTTGGAAATTTTCGCGCCCTTCGGGATCCCTAAGGGATTCTTGGGAGTCCTGGCAGACATTTTTAATGTCCCTAAAGACCTTCTTTAGGAATCCTAGGGTCCCTCTAAAGTTCCAACTTGTATTACCCTATCCCTTCGAAAATAGTTTTGGAAAATCTACCGGTATTCGAAACCCTGGTCTTCCGCTTGGCAACCGAGAACTCTACTCACTGAGCTACCAAAGGTCTAGTCCCTAATCCCTTGTGGAACTTTTGGCCCTTCGGATCCCTAGGATTCCTAACAGACACATTTATTTTTAATGTCCCTAAAAGACCTTCTAGGAATTCTAGGCTCCCTCTAAAAGTTCCAACTAGTATAATATTATCCTATCCCATCGAAAATAGTTTTGGAAAATCTTCCGGTATTCGAAACCCTGGCCCTCCCCGCTTGGCAACCGAGAAAATTCTACTTACTGAGCTACCAAAGGTCTAACTGTCCCTAATCCCTCCCTTGTGGAGAACTTTTGGCCCTTCGCATCCCTAGGATTCCTGGCAGACATTTTTAATGTCCCTAAAAGACCTAGGAATCCTAGGCTCCCACTAAAATTCCAACTAGTATTCTCCTATCCCTTGGAAAATAGTTTTGGAATCCACCGGTATTCGAACCCTGGCCCTCCGCTTGGCAACCGAGGACTCTACTTACTGAGCTACCAAAGGTCTATCTCTATCAACTACTACATCTTTCGTATATCTCCACTCAGGAACCTCTATCACTCTGCTCACTGCTATTAGCAAACCCGATTGAAGGATTGAACACAGTCCTCATTTATTTAAACTGTACGAGGTAGGGGGAGATCGAGGGGACGGTTTCGGAGGAGTATGGAATTATCGGTGAGTAAATTGGACGGTCCGATATCGGGAAACGCGACTTACTTGTTGAGTAGTCTGCTGCTTGTGGGTCCGGATGAGTAATGGATCCTCTTGAACAGACAAATGAGAGGAATGCAACGAGTGGGTGTCCGCCTGGCCGTTACTTCCGTGGTAATCTGCATCACTCTGTCCGCTGGAAAACGTCCGCGATAATGATCAATTAGTGCCGGGTCCCGCGCCATCGAGCAATCAACGATTTGTCGGTCGCCCGGTCGATAACTTACGTGTACTGCGGCATGTCGGGTCCTTTTTCCTGGAGAACGCGTCTGGAAACACAGAAGCATCGGGGTCATGGCGATTGTACAATGGACAGAACGACAAAACGAGCCACGACAGTGCAACAACTAGACACATCGAATCGGACCGGCAATAAAAAAAAAAATAACGTTCGCTCGAAAAGAAAAGAAAAACTGATGAATGATCTGGTGAGCCCTAGAAACTGAAAGAGAGAGAGAGAAAGAAAAACAAATCGAGAGCACGCGGAAAGTAATGTTCGTGCACACTGAACCGCGGCGACTATGTTGCGTCACAGAAAGAAAAAAAAAATACAGCACACGCATAACGAAAGAACGCAGGAACGTATGGCCTACTGAAGCCGTCCAGGAATACTTCTAATTGCGCTAAACTACTCGTGTCCCTCGTTCACTCGAGCACACGCACACACAGACACACACATCACTCGGAAGCATGCGAAACGAACACACGCTGCCAGTGCGGCCGAAGTTATTCATTCTGAGTCACGTGTACGTTCCGTTAACTAACGAGAATTGGGTGATAATGATCGGTGGATGATTTTTAGCGGTACGTCTTAGCCATGATCTACTAGGGGCCTCGGTGAACTCGGCATGGAGGCATTACTTCTGTCGAAGCGGTCACAGGTAAAAGAAACTGCTCCACCGTTCAAATTTAACGTTTGTGGGAGGAGTCAAGAAGGCGGGAGGGGCTAATCTGTTGGCAGAACCAACGGGGAGTCATGGGAGGGGCGAACGAGTCAACAGAAGCCAATGAAGATGTTGTGGGAGGGTCTGAGAAATTATAGGAGGAGCCAAGAGACCTGTAAGTCCAATAAAAATGAGGCTCCTCCTCGTGGGAGGAGCTAACGAGTCAGTAGGATTCAACAGAAAAATTGTGGGAGTAGTCAGGAAAGTGGAAGGTTCCAACGAGTCAACAGGAGCCAATGGAGAAGTTGTGGGAGGGTCTGAGAAATTATAGGAGGCGCCAAGAGACCTGTAAGTCCAATGAAAATGAGGCTCCTTCTCGTGGGAGGAGCTAAGGAGTCAGCAGGAGCCAACAGAAAAATTGTGGGAGGAGTTACAGTGCCCAGAGGGCGGATCCAAAGGTGAGTAGGCCAATAAAAATTTGTGGGAGGATCTAATAAGTTCCGGGAACGTAAAATTTCTTTTAAAAAATGAGTTTTCCTTGTTGAGAGCCTGCATATCGAGTCGAGCCGAGGATCCACCAGCAAGAGTATCGGCGAACACAGCTGGATGAGTTCTCGCCGGCGATGATCGAAGATGAAACGAAGTGGGGGGCGGGGGGAGGGCGGTGGCTGCTTAAGTGATGACCAGTGAACGACTATCATTTGTACACTCGCATTCAGAATGACTAACCTCGTGATTAGGTCATGTTAGTCACCTCTGCGTGATCTCGGTGCGCGTAATGCTGTGCTCCTGTCTCTTCTCGATCCGACGATTCACCAGCCTGACATTAACAATTTTGCGAGCGTTATTGGGGACAAGGGGGTTAGGTGTTAGGGCGTGGGTGTCGGCTAGGGGGGCGTGGGGAGGTTTATCTGAGGGGGCGTGGTTTGCTAGGTGTCCAGGTGCACCCGGCGCGACAACCGAACGTTGTAACTGTCTTTTTCACGATTGAACGGGGTCAATCGAATCTGCATTCGAAATTGCCGGACGGAAAAACGGTTTGCTCTCTTTCGACGCGATATCGGCTCGTTTGTTAGTCGTGAAAGGGAAGCGTTAGGACCGGCCGGAGACTGATCGGAAGCTACCACACAGATATTAGCGCTTGCTCTTTCTTGCGTTTTTCGAAAAAGGGCGAAGAGAGAATTGTAAGAGAGTTAATCGGTTACGAGTCTCCCGAGAGTTCGAGGAGAGAAAGACACTTACAGACAGGAGTCAACCAGCTGATTATTTGACATACCAGCTGATTTATCGTCTCTTGCCGCTCAGCAGTCGAAGCCGTCCCCTGGAACAAACGGAAGAACCAACAGAATCAGTGAAGATCGGAAACGGATTACAGGGCAAAAATTCGAATAATTCCAAAAACTCCGCCGCATTGAATAAAAATTACAAAATGGCGAAGTTTGGATTAACGCCCGCGGGATCCTCGATCTCCTTTTTTGGAAGAAAATCGGTAAAGACAAGAAACGGATCAGTTTACAAGCAAAAATTCGAATAAGCCCAAAAACTCCACCGTATCGAATAAAAATTACAAAATCACGGTGGCCTAAAAGGGAACCGCAGGACCGTTCCTTAATCAACCGATCCGCGAGCACTCGAAACGTCCCCTCGAACGCTAATCCCGCTCCGCGGCAGCGAAATGGCGAAGTTTTGATTAACGCCCGCGGGATCCTCGATCTCCTTTTTTCCTCCCCGTCGGCTCGCAGGGGGCGGGGAGGGGAGGATGCGTTAATTAATTTCATCAGTTCCGCGTAGCCGACTCGTCGCGAGCGCCCCCGCGTAATCACGGCATTAAAATATAAAACGAGCAGAAGAGTTTAATTAATTCGCCACCTCGGCGGGCGTTTATCGCGCGGTTCGATTGCCGCATACTGCAAACGCGTGCAATAGCTTGACACAGATCCGCCGAGCAGTTTCGCTACCGAATTCGCTTCCGGAATTTCGCGGAGTCCTGCAGGGACTCGCACTCTCTCCCTTTCTCTCTCCCTTTCTCTCTCCCTTTCTCTCTCTCTCTTTCACTCTGACCGAACAGCGCCGCGTCCGTTTCCACTCATTGCGAGAGGATTCGGCTCCCCGGCATAATTGCCGGCCGCTTGCTGTACGGAATTAGCCCGGGTCAACTTTCGTCCGCACTAACTATGCGAAAACTAATCCAAGTGTGGATATCGGGACCGAAACTCGCGGAGAATTGATCGCACCGGTGTTGGATGAATATTAAAGTCCGCCGACCGTTAATCACCATTAACACGTTCTTGGACTGCGAGTTTTATGCACCTGCGGCGAGAATTAGTAGATCGACCACGCGAAACGGTGGAACCATTGCGAAAGGATTTCGAAATACTGTCGTATTATAATATTTCCAGCTTGTTGCGATCGTTGATAGACTGCGCTAACACGCTCTTCATACAAAATAAAAATTTTCTGCGTTCATTATGAGGAGCTCGAATGAAATTCAAATTCACACACTGCTCGTACAAAATAACAAATTTCTGCATTAATTATAAGGAATTGGTATGAAATTCAAACCACACATTGCTCATACAAAATAACAAATTTCCTGCATTAATTATAAGGAACAGGATGAAACTCAAATTCACAGACTGCTGATGCAAAGTACAAATTTTTCGTATTAATTATAAAGAACTGGAATGAAACTCAAATTCACACACTATTCGTACAAAATAAAAATTTCCTGCATTAATCATAAGGAAACTGGAATGAAATTCAAATTCACACACTGCTCATGCAAAGTAAAAATTGTTTGTATTAATTATAAGGAACTGAAATGAAACTCAAATTCACACACTGCTCATACAAAATAACAAATTTCTGCATTAATTATAAGGAACTGGAATGAAACTCAAATTCACACGCTGCTAACACAAAATAAAAGTTTGCCGCATTAATTATAGGGAACTGAAATGAAATTCAAATTCACACACTGCTCATACAAAATAAAATGTTTCTACATTAATTATAAGGGACTGGAAGGAAATTCAAATTTAACGCTAGGTTTACGTAGCACTATAAGTGACTATTTCACATTGCAAAAGAAAATTGTAGTTACTTTGATTTTCAGTCGAAGGCAGTATCAGTTTTTACCAATTTTCAAGCAGAACCAATAATTTTTCAATGTATATGTCCGCCATATTGGATCCGCCATTTTGTTTTTTATAATATCAAATTCGGATGCCGTGGTTAGCGACCCCAAAAACGGCCTGATACCAATTTTCAAGCGGAACCAATAATTTTTTAATAAGTTGTGAGCTTTTGAAAAAATGAAGATGGCTCCCGCGATTTCAGGTGACACACACACTCTCTCTCTCTCTCTCTCTCTCTCTCTCTTCTCTGTCGAACAGAAC
>CM052134.1:14490774-14515760 GCA_028454255.1 Halictus ligatus
GTTATCTAGTCTCTCCACGGTTATAATCCGAATCCTACTTAATTATTGACCGTTCGCGCGTTCTACCAGCGATCGATAATACGAAGACCGTAATACGAATTCTACGTCTGTGGAAATCGAAGCGGCACGATCGATCCACGCTTCCTCTCTCCCTCTCCCCGCTCCCTGTCCCTCTCTCTTTCTCTCTTTCGAAGTTCGAGATCTTTGTCGAACTGTTACTCCGCTTTAGACAGCAGTTTTAAGGCGACTCGAAATGATGTAACGGTATATCTCGATAATAAACACCGGTCCGTTCAAATGCGATGTCGGCCACCGTCGAGTTCAAGTGCACGATAAAGATCGTTGGGGCGAAGAACTATCGACGATCGATAATTATCGATGATCGTGGCCATCGAAAGCTCGATTCTTTTATTCATACCTTCGATACCTATCGACAGTGGTTTGAAATCGTGGACTTATATTCGCGCGGTATTTATTTATAAAATTGTAACCCCGGGTCCTTCTCGAGCCTCGATTATATACTGTCGATTGTATATTCACAATGGACAGAGTGATTATGCCGATCTGTACATCAAAAGTAACCTTGACGCGACCCTGGCGAATGCTGGGTCCGTTTAGACCCTCAATAAATAATAGAAAACTGCGAACGATGATGTCCATAGTCTTTAGATTACGTTTCGGTACAATGAGGAATGTACGAAGACGGGTCAGAACGGACCCGGGCTTCGCCGGGGTTAGAATCTTCCTCCGCCTCGTATTTCTCCATATACTTTCTAATAACAAAGATATTCGACAATGTTCAAAATTATTGCCCCACCCTGTGCATGCTTCATAACCTTGACGCCCCTATGGCGAATGCAGTGGGTCCATTCGGACCCACAAAATATTCAAGGCCTAAAACTACAAACAGCGGACATGACGTTTGTCGCTAGATCGCGTTCGCATAGAACTGACAACGTCCGAGGACGGGTCAGAACGGACCCGGGCTTCGCCGGGGTTGACTGGCAAGCAACCTCGGACGGTTTCATTGAAAGATGTCGCGGCGAAGACGGAGAGTGTAGGCGAGACAGCGCGACGGGGCGTTAATGGGTTAAAAACCGTGTCGGTTCGATCGCGTGCTCGGCTATTTACGGTTTCCGATACTATCCGGCGTACAACCGCGGCTATTTACGAGCCCGTTGGGGGCCGATGCGTCTGGTTTGCAGGTTAGAAAACGGGGTACCGTTAAGCTCGGACGCCGGTCGCCGGGTGACAGTTTGCGTCGTCTCGCGGTGTCGACAGGACGCGGGCCAGAGCGTTCGAGCGTCGGCTGTTCACGGGTCGCTCCGCGGTTTCCGTGTCTCTCACCTTTTCTACGATATTTCCCACGGCGGGAGTCGCCCGTCACATTCCTCGGAGCGTTGACGCGCGACGCGGTGTGGCCGACGACGACGTAGTATCCCTGGATAATGTATCAGTGCCAGTCCGGAGACGACGACGACGACGACGTTGACGTTGTTGTTGTTGTTGTTGTTGTCGTTCCCGCGGTTAACCATCCAAAAACGTTAGGGCTGCACGCGCGTCTCGACGCGACGACCGTTCTGTGAAATCCACGCGGACAGAGCAGTCGCACTGTCAACCGCGCCGCTATCATCGAGCCCCTGACGCGGAACGCGAGACCGAGAAAGAGAGACAGAGAGAGAGAGAGAGAGATAAAGAGCAACGAGGAGAGCCGCCACTCGAGGAAAAATATCTCCCCGGTCGGTCCCCGTGACGTTGTCCTTTGTCACACACACACGGCTGAGTCACACGCAGAGCGGCAACGGGCGACGCGCTCTCGACGAATCCGCTCTCCTCGAATCGTTTCTTCTCCGGTTTCGGAGCACCGTGGAGACACACACAGAGGGAACACGGGCGTAAGCGTTACTGCTCGGGCTATGGCTAGCAGCGAGAGCAGAAGCGTGCGCCTCCTCGTACGCTCGGCCGTCCGAGCTGCGACAGTACGCTCGATCGTAGCCGTTGATTGCCGAATCCTCCCGCACGACGATCTCCCATCGAGATCACGAACATCTCCTAACGTCTCTCTCTCTCTGTCTCTTCTTTCTCTATAATTCTTCTTTCTCTCGTTCGCACTGTTTCCCTTCCGTTCTCGTCTCGCTCGCCACCTCTCGCTCTCTCCGTCTATCCTCCCCCTGTGGTCGGTGTCCTTCGAGGAGAGGAAACGGATACGGGCTCCTACGGGATTCACGCGGCGGCACGGGAATTAACTCGCGCGTGTAACACTGACCGTCTCAATAGGCCCGCGATCGAGACCTCCTGGCATCCCGGTACGGGCGTCTTTCCTCTCGGTGCACACGCGCGCACACACCGTGCGCTCCGCGCTTTCCGCTCCCCGTCTCGAGGCGAGTTTTTCCCCCACGAGAGATGACAGAGCAACGTCCCCGTGACAAGGCCGGCCGAGATACACACGCACGATACGTGGCCGCACCGACCAGAAAACGAACCAACACCGACCGCGCACCAACCTTCTACTCTTCTTCTTCTTCTTCTTTTTCCTCTCTTTCTCTGTCTCACTATCCACTCTTTCCGTTCGTCTTTCTCTCTCTCTCTCTCGCTCGCTGTCTGTCTCTGTCTCTCTCGCTCTTTCTCTCGGCACCCGTGGATTTTGTGTTACGGGCGGCCGTTCCACCGGACAGCCAGCGGGGCCCGCGCGCTATCAGACCAACTCCTCGACGATCCCCTCGGGACTAACGCGGACTCCCGGAACACGATTTCGAGAAGGGCACGTGCGGCAGAATACGCAGAAACCGCAACTTTTTTACGGACACATCCCCGTGCTTGTCTCCTCCTCGCCAACGCCTACACGATACACATTGCACGCAGCAACGACGCCCCTACACGCCGATCCCAGCGGCTCTCAAACGGCGGCGTCCTCTCACAGATGCTGCTGAATGGGCCGCTTTTGTCCCTAGACCGGTGTCCCTAGGCGATCCCGCCGGGAACAGGGTCGCGCGAGCACGATACCGTTTTCCTGGTGTGTAGGGAGTTTTGTCCCGCGCATGCGCCACTACCCTAGGACGTCCCTAGCCGTTTTAGTGACGGGCGAAGGAGACGTGCCTGTGCGAGGATAACCGGCCGAATTTCACGATTTTACTAGGGTTCGGAAAAAGGCTGATAAAAACCGAACGAAAAGCAATGTTTACATGATTCAAAAGGCAGTTGTATTAAGGACGAAATAGAGAATAAAACAGCGCCGCTAATTTTTCTATATCCATTGAAAATTACCTAAATAACAAAGACATAAGTGATCATAAAGAAAAGAAAAATTGAGTTCTCTCTTTCAAAACGTAATTGCACGTACGAAAAGTCATCTTTTCATCATAACTTTATATAGAACGTTTATTACAAAGTATATACTTTGCATTTCCAATATATTTTGTACCAAAATAAATAATATTGCACAACCAGCATAAAGAATAACTCCACAAGGTACATGGTAGGCGCCGTTCGGATTATCTCATCCGAAACAAGTAATTGTTACAGGTAATAGAACATATAGAATACAAGGACAAGTTAAACCGAAAAACAAAAATTAGACCATTCATAACGTGTTATAAATTTATTTTACGTTCTGTCGCAGTGCGAATAGTAAAGCGCTACAAGCTGCGGGCCGATATATCGGCTATGGCACTTTTTGCCAGTGCAGCAAGGGCCTCCGGCACTAAAAGTGATAGGGGAATTGCCAACACGCCGTTGGCAACACTGCTCCTCACGTTGAGGAAGAAGGCGGCAAGTGGGAGAACACTCTCCCCACTTGCAAACACTTCGTTCTCGGCCTTCTAACGGAGAAGTCGCGCGGCAGCCATTTTTGAATTAAGTCAATCTCTAGTTATTGTTACTTTGAGCAAACGTCTATTTCACCACGTGTCTCCCGATCCTGATCACTGGTGCTCACGCACCCGAGTTTGGTAACGGTCTCGCGACAAAACCGCTACAGGTGACGCGACACCGTCGCCATCTTGCGGTCGGTGTTGATGCCGTCTGCTCCATGCGCGGGAAGTTTGAAATTTTTAATACGCGTTCCCCTGCGATAGGAATTCCCATAGAAAATCCAATAATATGATAGGTCTATCTCTATAAAATAGAATTGATCGAGCAACAGCAAACGATCTACATTCGATTCGTCTACAATTATTAAGAAAAGAAATTAATGTCTATACAGCGTCTGTGCCTTGCAATTCATTCAGAGAATTTTTATCTCTGTCCACTCATCACGAATTGATGCATCCGTTTGATCATAATTTGATTTCAAACAACGAGATATTAGACGAGTGGAATTCGATGGAATTTTAAGCTTACTGTGTAGAAAATGACCTAGGGAATTTTAGGTTTACAATATCGCTTCATGTAATGGCGCCATAGTCTCGTTGCCCAAGCAACTAGGTAACAAGTTTCAATATTGTTTTGTAAGGTGGCAGCACAATTCATTTTTCAAGCAGTAACATTTGTTAAACATTTACTTCGCACTCCTAACAAATGTTACCTCGAAATTCGCTGCAAGGCAAACCGCTCTCCATCGACTTCACTAAACAGTCTGCTATAAAAAAGAATAAATATTTATTATTGTAAAAAAGAATATAACAATACGTAATATTAAGTAACCCTCATGTTAACTCGTAAGCCCTTATGATGCCGCAACAGAGATTTATGAATTGTATGTACTCGCTTCCACCGTCCAATAACCTGAAGTTGCATTCCTATAGAAACATAAATAGTTAATAACGCAGATCGAAATAAATATAGTTCTGCCGCGAAGTTTAAAGACCCTTACTCCGAGTTTATCGCCTATAAAAGCTTTCTGTTTATCCGTTAATTCGTCGGAATATATAATTCTTTCGCTCAATTGCTCAATTACCTGAAAAAGAAATAATTTAAGCATGAATTTACATGTGTTTGCGTATAATTAGAGTACTTACTTGTGAAGTGGCATATGCTTCCAACATAAAGTTATCGACAAAAGCTTCAGCCTTGCTGTAATCCTTTGTTTTACACACCTCTAACAATTCGTCCAGCCATTTATCAGGGACAATCTATAATGTTTTTAGATCGTATTGCATTAAAATACGGACAGTACAACTAATAAACGGCTCGTAGATAGAGGACAAATTACCCCGATAATTTCGAGGACATCATCGACAGTGATTTCACTGCCTTTCCCCTTTAATCTCGTAATAGACTGTAGACACGTTATGGCACGTCTCATGTCGCCCCCGGACGCTTCTACAATTTTCAATAAAACAGCCTTCTCTGCCTTCAAATCCTCCTCTTTACAAATGTACTCTAATCTCTCGATGATCTTGTCTTCCCCAAGCGGCTTGAATCGGAACTTTGTACAACGCGAAGTCAATGGTTCTATGATTCTCGAGACATAATTACAGATCAAACAGAAACGTGTACTGTGAGATTCCTTCTCCATAGTGCGACGAAGCGCAGCCTGTGCTGCACTGGTCATGCTATCTGCTTCATCCAGGATAATAATTTTAAAAGGTGGACATCTTCTCCCGCTGAAAAAAAGAATATTACTGTAACAAAATGCTTCTTGTATTCTGTACTTTGTAAAGAAGCTTCGAATGCCTCAGATTGTGCCGTTCTCACAGAAATCACATAAACACGGCAGCAGACTGCTAAAGAATAGTATATACAATTTATTTGTCTGCTTTCAGAGCCGGGTCAAAAGTTTTAATACTTTACAATACTTTTGGAATAGTCTCCTCACAGCATTTTACTGTTCAGTTGGCAATAAGAGTTTCTAAACGCTTCGTTAAAACTCCTGATAACAACCATATTCTTAAGCAGTCTTTCTGCTTAGTTTTAAAGTGATCCTCAAACCTTTTACTAAGCATCATTGGCTTTCCAGATCCGTCGTTTTTATAAAACTACAGAGAACCTGCTGTAATACAAATGCGAACTTACTCGTCCCTCATACCGCCAACAGTGAGCTGAGCAAAGGTCTTGATCTTGTCCCTCACAACTTGGATACCTCTTTCATCGGAGGCGTTTAACTCCAATATTCTCTCTTTATACAAGCTGCCGAATAGTTGTCTGGCTGCAGCCAGTATAGTACTGGTTTTACCAGTACCAGGTGGTCCGTAAAACAGCAGATTTGGGAAATCGCTGCCTTTCATACATTGTTTCAGTACTTCCACTACCTCGCCTTGTTCAACCACGTCTTCGACGGTTCTGGGTCGGCTGAGGAAGTAGAAAAATCTTTAGATTTTTGCATCCCGAAAGGAATCACAAGAATATGCTTTAAACAAATTGTAATCCGTTAACTCTATTATGATCTATTTTGACCCAGAATATGAGTACCGTCATTTAATTACTCATATTCTACCAATTAAATTGGATGAATAGCTTTTACGTTAGGGCCAATAAAAATTCTGACCCGCCTGCAAGAAGTACCTCCAAAAATATGTCTCGAACAAATTGATAAACAAAGCATTGCAAGAGTTGTAAAAATTGTCCGCTGTTCTAGAGTTAACGTGTAGTTAATTAGAGTTAACTAGAGTTAGTTTTGAATTGAGGTTAGGTGCTTACTATTTCTCGACCCATGGCGGCGCCGGACCACGTTCCTCTTTCGCACGGGAAGTCGAAGGCCTTTTCGATTCTCCCGGCCCTAGTTTTCCAGTTTTCAAAAAACCGTGCATGCTCCCGCAAATTCCAAGACTCTCGAACCGGTTAACTGAAAGTCAAAATTCAATTAACAGGTAGGGATCCATTCCCGCGCATTTTCCCTCTCGATGCACTCGCGCCAATATCGCAAATGAAACACGGCGAAACCTTATATAGGTCCATGGTAAAACCCCATGAACCCCAGGTTTCTATGAATTACACTATGCCTCGAAAATTCCTAAATCGTCTCGCTGAAATTACACGAATAAACGAACGTACGGATTTAATCGGAAATATCTGTACGCTCGTCTAAATATTGAAAAGTTTAATTACACGTCGAATATACGAAGAGAGCTTGAGAATTTAACAGTTTTCGAATTGATAGCAGTTCTTAGCCTAGTTCCAAATTTCCCTTAGATTAGCAGCCACTCGGGTTCGTTACAAAACGAGCAAATTCACCGTTTGCCCTTCACGTATCGGCATTGTAAATAAGGGAAAAACGGAATGCTCGATCGTGTGTCGCGGGTTTATCGTACGCGCGATAAGGACGAAGGATTTCGCTTAGGGTAGCTCGGTTCGTTCCTGTCGTGCGACGACGTGCGTGCTTGAAATCATAGTTACCCTCCCCCCACCCTTGATATTATTTTGGTTGAATTATCGTGCTGGGGCACCGTGGAAAACAGTTTGAAAAATTACAATCGATAATTGTAATATTCATTCGGCGATCGTCGAACAGGACTACGCGTGCACGTTCGCGTAGGATGGAGCGTAATAATCGGCTCTGCGTTAAAAGATACTCCGATTACGCCACCGATCCGATGCAATTCAATGTCAATTAAACGGGCATCGGTGCTTTCGCGTGCTCTCTCATGCAGCGATCTTTCGCATTAAACATGTGATAGTCTCTTCTCGGCCTTACCGCGACGCAACACGTTTAAATGATGGTGTTCTGCATCTTTTCTCTGATAGCAATCATTTTGCATTTCAGTTCTGCTCAAACCAGTACATATACAGGTATTATAAGCAGACATAATAAGGAAAGAGAAAGAGAGAGAATTTTTTGTTTACCGTTTGTTTCGTTTACAGAACCACAGTCTACTGGTTACTGTCTACCCTATAGCGGGAAGATCTGTAAGAAGTATCTAGCAGGTATCGGAAAGGTATGGATCAACGAGTCCAACACCAACCCCGAGAAGCTGCTGAACGAACAGATCACCACCAATTTGTGGGAAGAGTTGATACAGAAACTCCAAGAACCATGTCGTTCCGCCGCAGAGGTATATATTATTCGGCTCTCGGAAATACTCGGAAGAAATTCACGAAGAAACCATCGAGTCTTACGCATTCTTTGCTATTCTCTGAGAAGATTACCACTACTGCTTCAATTGTATCGTCAGAACTTTGCTCTCCTTTTTCACCGTTTCGTTTCTATTATTCCAGAAAATGCTGTGCATGTACGCTTTTCCACAATGCCACAACTCGGTCGGCCTGCCGTTATGTTTCGAGGACTGCATGGCGGTGCGTCATCAGTTCTGCTTCAACGACTGGGCGATGATAGAAGACAACAAGCAAAGGAATATGTACATCAGGTCAAGGGGACATTTCACGCTTCCAGAATGCAAATCACTGCCGAAGATAGTCAAAGGGAAAGTGACTTGTTCGCACATTCATCTGACCGATATGAACGAAGAGCTTGTTACATGTAATGCAGATTCCGAATTTTCCTTCGATGCGAAAAACGCACGATGTCCTAATTGTTTATCGTTTCAGATAACTGTGTCATAGGGAACGGTAGATTTTATATGGGCAAAATGAATAAGACCAAGAACGGCTTGGACTGTCAGGCGTGGCGTGTACAAACGCCCCATAGCCACGACAGACCGCCAGACGTGTTCCCACAAATCCGTGACGGCGAGAGTTACTGTAGAAATGCTGGCGGCGACGAACCAATGCCGTGGTGCTTCACCATGAATTCCTCGATACGGTGGCAACATTGTGATATTCCTATATGCGGTATGCTATTGTTAGTTAACGAGACGTCCGCTTAAATTGCTGTATACTATAATGGATCTCTTTTACCCTTCCTAAACTTAGATAATGTAACCAATAAAGTAATGGAAGTCGACCCGAAAGACTTAACAATAGATACAGTGTTTAGCCCAGTGTTCATACTAATACTGTGCTCATTGGGACTTGTAATTATACCTGGAACCGTGTTGTCGATTGTCTTGAGTCAGAGACTCCACAAACGACACCAAGGGTACAACCCAACGAACAACCAGGTACGCTAAACATGCTCGATTCTTGCAAATCATTTTAAATTGTGTACGCGCAAAGTTGTCCAGAAAAATATTGCCGAGCCTGGACTCAATAATCACGAGTTTTTCATTAACTTCATTTCGGAAAATGTCGAGCATTCGGATTAGGATTTATTGCTCGCTTTAAGATTATTCGGAATCGATATCCGAGATTTTCGCCCATCTCCAGTCGCAATCTGTAACGATACATGATTTCCAGTATGTAACCATCGACCTGGACAAGCTACCGAGCAACAACGCCTACCACAAGACTAGCGCCCAGCTGAATCCGAAGCTAGAGAAGCTGGAGTTCCCGCGGAACAATGTGATCTACGAGCGAGACTTAGGGCAAGGTGCTTTCGGCCGAGTGTTCCAGGCGAAGGCGCCCGGTCTGGTCCCTGGCGAGGAGTTCACGAATGTCGCCGTGAAGATGCTGAAGGACGAGGCGTCGGAGGACCTGCTGAAGGATTTCGAGCGCGAGGCTTGCCTCCTGGCCGAGTTCGATCACCCGAACATAGTGAAATTGCTGGGCGTTTGCGCGCTAGGTCGGCCTATGTGTTTGCTGTTCGAGTACATGGGCCGCGGCGACCTGAACGAGTTCCTGCGATCATGCTCGCCCGGCAATTACATTATCCGGAGTCTGGAGAGGGACGAGCATTTCACGGACTCGCGATTGTCGCACATGGATCTGATCAACATCGCGCTGCAGGTGGCTTCCGGCATGGTGTACCTGTCCGACCGGAAGTTCGTCCACCGGGACCTGGCCACCCGCAACTGCTTGATCAACGACCAAATGATCGTGAAGATCGCGGACTTCGGGCTGTCGCAGAAGATCTATTTGCAGGACTACTACAAGGGGGACGAGCAGGACGCGATACCCGTCAGATGGATGCCTCTAGAGAGCATACTGTACAACAAGTACACCGTCGAGTCCGACGTGTGGGCGTTCGCGGTGTGCCTGTGGGAGATTTTCAGTTTCGCTCTTCAGCCTTACTACGGGATGACCCACGAGGAAGTTGTAAAGTACATTAAGGAGGGGAACGTCCTTCAATGCCCGGAGAACACGCCCACCGCGATCTACGATTTGATGAAACTCTGCTGGAACAGGAGACCGTCGGACCGGCCGGCGTTCAGAACCATTTACAACACGCTCGACACGATCAAACACAATCTCGAAGCGGAGAACAAGTCGGACAGCGTGCCGTTGCGTATTCACGTTTGAACCTGATTGTAATTTCGGCGAATCTGCGGCACGGTCGCCTACCCTCCTATTTCGATTTTTACAACGCGTACAAAGATCGTCGGAGGCTGGTAGATGTTCCACAGGTTCGCCATCATTTGTACTAAAATGGAAGCTCGTGATCCAGGAGAACTCTAGCGGATAAGTGATATATATGCAAAGGTAACAGTAAGTGAATGGTAAATCGTACCTATACGTGTTGCGCGTATCTGCCTTTGTTATGTTTGTTGCGTAGCCTCGTCGGAACGAACTGACTGAAATGTTTATAAGAAGCGTTTTTTATATTAGTAGCCATTGTGTTTGCGACATCGAGCATTCACGCGAAGCTAGGGCAAATGCGTTTGTGTATTTTCTTTTTTTTTTTTTAATTCTTTGCTTGCATATACGTACGTCACATCGAGCCTCTATTTTCAGAGTAATATTTCTTCTTTCCATTATAGAATTCCACGAGAGTATTTATCTGAAATTGTTTTTAGATAACATTCCCGAGCGAATGAAGTAAGGATTAATTTATACTTAGCCGTAGTTTATTTATACACGGGTCCAGACTGTTCTATAGCGATTTTACACGAACGTTTGTATTACGTTACAATCTATTGTGATTTCACGCATTCCGTCAACGAATTTTACAAACAATATGACACGTACTGTCAGTAAGAACATTGATGATGAAACACGCTGAGATCAAAGTTTCTCTGCGGTGATGTTTCTTGGGCAAATAGTAAGCAGACTGTCGATCTTTAACAAAAGAAAAAAAAAGACAGAACAATCGTTTATTTATAGTCGATATCAGCAAGCCATCGATTTCGTCGTATCCATGATCAAAATTGTCACTGATGTTTCTCGAATCACGAAGAACGAGACTTTATATTATATTTTTACAAATTCTACTGCCTTGTTACTCTCACGATTAGAAACTTGAAGACTGATGATGCATTTTTTAAAGATAACTTTAAACAGTATAAGTATATAGTTAGTAATTCTTTTCTTTTTTTTTTTAATTAGTTACTTTATAAAAACGTGGAGCTTCACCCTTCGTTTGACTTAATTATGACTGTACACCTATACCTATATATTTATACACGTAATTATGTGTATTAACGAATACATTTGCTGTATTTCCTTACTTCTTCAGAACTGGAATATCTTAAGAGACATGCGCTATGTTGGCACACAGACTTTCCTATAGATATATATTATAAATATATATATATATATATAAATATATATAAAAGAACAACAAATAATGATGTTTCGCTGAAGCCTAAGACAGATAATACTGAATTTATATAGCTACGCGAACGATTCGGCCATAAAAAAAAAAAGAATGGGTTTATATTTAGCGACGTTATGTGTAAACTGTCCTTAATTGTTAGATGTTAGATCGTTGCTGTACCAAAAAAAAAAAAAAATAGCCTATTTAATGTACGAAGAATATCAATGAAAGCTATTATGACAAATGTTACGGTAAAGAAAAAAAAAAAGAAGAATATGAAATGAAACATTTAAGTGAGTGTATACTGTGCAACTGTTATACATAAGGTTTGAAAGTAAATCATTACTGTGCTGTAAAGCGATATTTAAATGAATGTTTCGACTGTAACATAGAATTGATTTACAGTATTATTTTCCTCTACCGAGACGTGTAACGCGCCTAAATGCATTTTTCCCTGCGGTGAAGTGAAATTTTCTTTTTTTCGATCGGAGAGCAGAGACGTTTGCTTTGGACTTTTGTGATACGACTTCAGCACCTTCAAAGTGATATTAAATGTAATCCTTTGCTTATTCTTGTATTCTGTAAATGTATCATAACCAGTCTATTCATTTATGAATGTTGTATCCTATTCTTAAGTACAGTAGACAAGTGTAGCCAGTCAATGTCATCGTCTGTTCGGTTCTCCAGAATGAGTATGCATCGGCAACAGGCAGTCGAATGTTCTTCATTCCGCTGTAATTCTTGGTTGAGCATTAACAAATAGTAAATGTATTACACGAGAGAGAGAGAGAGAGAGAGAGAGAGAGAGAGAAAACGATAGGGGATGAGAGAAAAGAGAGAGAAAAAAAAGATGTGAATGCAATATCCGAATGCTCTTCCATAAACCTTTTTATACACGACTTTTATATTGTGAACAAAGAGAAGAAGAACTTCTACCAAGTTTGTGCTCTTACATCTGTGTACTTGTATCCTGTATAAGTAGTATTGTACGTGATATACATATATATATATATATATATATAATATTTATGATGGTACGTACATAAACGCGTATCGTCGGCGACCAAGAAAGAAAACTTCTGGTATTATATACATTCGTTGAGTTCAGATACGTTATTGACAATGTAGACTCTATTCTGAATTTTATGTACAACAAAACTGTAATCTAATCGCTGTAAGAACACCGAGATTTTCTCGATAATCTATTTTGAAGACCCGAGATGAAATTCATAAGTATCAGACTAAAATGAACGAAAAATATATATATATAAATATATACGTAGCGACGTCTAATTTACAACGCTGTTCCTTTTTTTTTTCTCGGAGACTCGTGTTTAAAGAAAAGTCAATAAAAATTGTACAGGGTAAGTCGTGAGAGACGTGACAAATAACGTACGTAGATCTCGGTGCGATTTTTATTTGAAAAACAAAAGCATTTTTGATCTTCGGAGGTAATTGGTTTTTGGATGAAAAGAGGTTCGTCTGTCAGAGGCGTTGGATATTTTTTCATTTCGAAAACTCTTGCGATTCGCTCTGTGTACTTTGTTATTACGAACGTCGGGGGTGTAAATTGTCTATGAAATACTAGAAACGTGTTGAAAGGAAAACTGAAATATTTATTAATGTACAACTTTTGCAAGAAACAAACGATCGATGTCATGCATTCCCCCGTTTCTTTTTCTTTGTCACGTTTGCAGGATTTTAAGAAAAACAGGGGTTAATGGAAAGTGTACAAGGTTAATCGCGAGAGACGAAACAATTAAGCGTGGATCTCGGTGCACATTTCATTTGAAGAACAAACGCATTTCTAATTTTCTAAAGTATAATTGGTTTTTAGATGAAAAGAGTTATGTTCATCTGTCAGAGGCGTTGGATATTTTTCCATTTCGAAAACTCTTGCGATTCGCTCTGTGTACTTTATTATTACGAATGTCGGGGGTGTAAATTGTCTATGAAATACTGGAAGCGTGTTGGGAGAAAAACTGAAATATTTATTAATGTACAACTTCTACAGGAAACAAACAATCGATTTCATGCATTCCCCCGTCTCTTTTTCTTTGTCACGTGTGCAGGATTTTTAAGAAAAACGGGTTAATGGAAAGTGTACAAGGTTAATCGCGAGAACAATTGAAGAACAAACAAATTTTTAATTGTCGAAAGTATAATTGGTCTTTCGACGAAAGCTGAAACTCTTGCGATTCGCTCTGCGCAATTTGTTATTACGAATAATGTCGGGGGTGTAAATTATCTACGAAATACTGCACACGTGTTGAAAGAAGGAATTGGCCATGTAACTTTTCGCGATGTAAAACTTTTATAAGAAATAAACAGCCATTTCATGCACTTTGCCGTTCGTTTTTCTTCGTCACTATAATTATTAATCAGAATAAAATCTTGTTAATCGGGGATAAAGTGTCAGGATAGATTGTTGTACAAAACTTGAAATACATTGCTCCATAAATATATTTCTGCACATCTTCTCTTCAATAAACTAATGTCAAATTATTATGTATATATAAAAAGCAGATATTTATATATGTATGTATATTGTATAATACATTTGAGTTTCACTTAAAAACTATCTTACATGCGAAGTATCTTATATACAGGATGTCCCAAAAATGTTGTATTCTCATGAAAGGCGTGATTTCTGAGGTCATTCAAAATCTTCTCCACGGCTTTTTTAAGTTGTTATTAACGAAAAACGCGGACCTATAAGCTCAGCGTAGTCGCGCTCTGATTGGTCTGTTCTCGCAAAGGAAAATATTACTTCAAATGACCTCGGGAATCACCCTTTTCAAGGGCACAATATTTTTGGAACAGTCTGCATACACAGAATAACTGCAAGTAACTAGATGTATGTGTATGTATGTCCAGTAAATCGTTAACTATCTAGCCGAAAACAATGCGTGTGTTCTATCGCTAATATCTCTACTATTATTCAACGTGGTAAAATTAGGAACAGTTGTTATGTATAATCGAGAGAAATTTCAGTAAGACCTATATGTATACTTTCAGCTGCATACGAGAATGTAACGACTTATACAGATTTGTTCAACGATTTTGCACAGTAAAATGAGACCCACAATGTTTAAACTCTTTTTCTTTACCTCAACAGTGACGCGTAACTAAACATATCTTACACATTTACGTCAACGCATATACAATATATAAACGCGAGAGAAATGAAGGAACAAATCAATGATAAAGATTTATGAAACACAACGAGGATAAAATGATTGACAATATATTACAATATCGACGATTACGCGCGGTGTATACTGTTTATATGTTATAAGATTCAACTACTGTCTCAATGATATGTTACTGTAAAACTCATCAACATTAACATGCGAAGAGGTACTACAAACTAAAGAACAGTATTCGTCTCAATGATCGAAAAGAAAACATATTGGTCTTTGGTTTTTTTTCGGTCGGTATCTAGTAAAAAGTAACGCATGACTTTCCCCGCCCCGAGAAGATTTAACATTACTTGTTCAATCGGTACAAAGAAAACGTTTAGATTCATTTGTTCCTCGAGAACGTGCAGTATTTGAAAAATGTACCTCAAAATAACTACGTAATACGTTATTATCAGTCCATATATCAGGCAGCATTGCATTTATACCTGTGCTATGAAGTCGCGATATATATATATATCTCTATATATTCGTTTAAGTCTCCGCCAAGCATCAGATTATCTTCCCTCCTTCAGATCTCGTAGAGCGAGACGCTCTTAAAACAGAGTAATTAAAAGCCGAGACTCCCGAGGATTAAACGCGGCAATACTGATACTCGAAATTATTGCAGCTACGTTATTGCGTCGCAATAATCTTCCACTAACGAGCGTTCAGGGAATGAGAGAAAGGAATGTCCTCCACGAAAGAATACTTTTTCGCAAATATAACGGATCCGCGTAATATCAACGTAAAGTTAAAATATACTGATTCTCGTTTACGTTGCCCGTGTACTTTGTTCGCTAAAATTGACTACCTCATAGTCGGTGAATGACGAACATCGTCTCGCCTCGCTTCGCAATCAAAACGCGTCCTTTATATTCTGGAATTGTCTCACCGCCAGGTCCACCGGTAAATCGAACTTGTAGCTGGTAAGACGATCGAGAGTGTGAAACGCATCTTGGAAACCTGTTTTGCAATAATAACAGAGTCAGGCTCGCCCCGGTGTTCATTTCAATATCCCATTATACCTGTTTTCACGACGTAGCTCCACGACGCGTAATGATTCTCAAGGAGGTACTGACACTGCAGGATCAGTTTCAACCAGGCCACGAGTTTCTTCGAGCTGAAATGAATCATAAATCAGTTATGAATTTCGAAAAGACTTGTACACCTACCCCTCGATTTATCAAATCAAATTTTACGATCTGCTTACTTCAGGGACGCGCATATGAACGCTTTGAAATGGGAATCGTAGCTTCTCTTGTAGGGGCTATGCGAGGCAATGATGTTCCCGATAGTCGTCAACAGGCTCTGGAAATTTTAATCATGTTTCAGACACTTACGCTGACAATTCGCAAGCATTGCATTCCACGGGGAAGTACCTGTTTCGAGGATACGATTCTCCCAGTGAGATCTAGATTGAAGCTTTGGGATAATTTCTGCGCCGGACTAGAATTGTAACGGTGGCCGTTTTTAATTTCATAGTACTTCAGTATCAGCTCCCAGGCGTGCATTAAATTCGTGGCGGAGGATTGTCGTTGCGGGAAGCAGCCCACAAATGGTACCACGCTGTTGGCGCGCACGTCGGCCATTAATCCGTGCTGCATCAAGTCTCGTATGGAGGTCGCCAAGTGCTTCCTCACGGCAGACGTTACTCTGGCGTTGCAATTCGACGAGGAGTCGGAATCGGAGGCGTAATCGTTCTCGTTAATAGCGTCCTCGTCGTCCGGATGATTGGCCTCCATGATCATCTCTATCACGTGTTCGACGGCTATGTCCAGCCTGGTTCTCAGGTCGCGCCATTTGTGTACCGAGTTTTTCTTGAAGTTTCGCCGCACCCTCTCGCTTCCGCATCCCAACTGGGACACCAGGAACACGTGCAACAGAGCGACCACCTTCTTGACGGTATTGA
The DNA here is from genome assembly GCA_028454255.1 of Halictus ligatus. Taxonomy (NCBI): domain Eukaryota; kingdom Metazoa; phylum Arthropoda; class Insecta; order Hymenoptera; family Halictidae; genus Halictus; species Halictus ligatus. Next base: position 14,507,270 of record CM052134.1, read on the forward strand.
TCGTCTTCGTCGTGTTCTCCTCCTCGATCGGCTTCTTGTTGAACGCGCTCTTTGCGTGAGAAGAGGAAGTCGCGGAGCCGCTGGTGTGCACCGGACAGGCACAGGTGCACGCCAGAGTCTCCGTGCTAACTTCCCCTTGAAGATAATTTATAAACCGCTCTAGATCCGTGATCTGCGTTTTCAGCTGGGACACCAGTTGTTCCTTCATTTTCAAGGGGCTGACGATCTGCAAATTCGATCGATTAACTCTCTCCGGATCCGCGAGGGAAACCTCGTCGCTGCGTCCTACTAAGTCAAATGATTTACCTGACTTATAGCATAATCTACTTGCCATCTTAAATCGTCAACCGGTAGCTTGCAGAGCTCGTCGACGTTGAAATTCAATTTCTCTTTTAAATGACCTGGAAAACAGGCGGCGGAGTATTAGTCACACGGAGCCTGTGCGGAAGGTATCGGTTAGGCGGAACTTACTGATTATGATATTCTGCCGTTCTAATATCATGCTCTGCGGCAAATCTGCATCGCCTGTTTCGTACGCATACTTCTCTAGATCCTCCAACTGAGATTTCAGTTGGCATATCAGCTCTTTCTGCTTTGTTCTCTGCAGAGCCATTTTAGACTCGACATCAACATCATTAATCACTCCGGATATCTGTTAAATTGCACACACTGAGCAATCGGCTTCTCGTGTTCTCTCATTACCGTTTCAAACCGAAAAGAAAAATGTTAAAAAAAACGAGGCGAGGATCGAAAAAGCTCGAGAATAACGAAAGCGTACGTGAAAAACAACGTGTATAAAAACATTTATTTCCCAATGTAACACAGGTATTGCTTTATCTACAAAACGGTTGAAACTTCATTAGAAAACAAGGGAAAAAAATAATGTATCACAGATCTGTATGCATGTCAGCATTTTACAAGCAAAGCGAGTTGCATTAAAATAAGGTGAAAACACACAGAGGAAATGGTCGTGAGAAAAGAACCAAAACAAACAAACAAAACAAAACAAAACAAAAAAGAAAAACAGTGAAACTTAACTAGTTAATACTAAAAAAAAAAAATTAAAATACTGGCACTGTAGATTATTGCACAGCTTACGCTTTGCTTGCAGGACACTGGAGAGGTCGGAGTAATAGATCTACTATCGAGTGACAAATTATTCGGAACATCCGGGATTCCCCTAAATGCAAACTCTTCTAACTCCTTGAGCAATGCTTCCTTCTCGTTGGTCGGCGCGTCCACGATTTGCCTCAAACGGAACTGAACCTGGAGGAGCAAGACGGAACGGAGAGAATTGTCTATCGTGTTCAAGTACTTTGAGAAGCGTTCGATACCTGGGCGAAATGAGTGGTAAGCGCAATGAGGGACGAGTTGAGCATCTCCTGCTCCTCCTCCAGCACCTTGAGCCTCTCCATATCGTACGACAGACTGCAAGAAAACAAAGATATTGCTTAATTACAGAAACGATCAAGTCGGTTCAGATCATTTGGCAGAACTGTACTCACTTCTCCATGTTATCTACATATTTATATTCATCGGCGAAATCATTGTCGCAGTCGTTCGCTCCGACTGGCGCCCACCTTTCCCCGGAGGGTCGGTCGCTTTCATCCGAATTCTCGATGTCCTCTACCTCGCAGCCCTTATGTTCCTCGGCACTCATTTTCTTATCGTCTACGGTCTGGTCTTTTTTCTACAATCCGAGTTCACATTGATCGATCCCCCTTCTCAGAAACAGATCTCGGCGGAGTCGAACAAGACCCGTCCTCGTATCCGCTTTCTACATACCAGAAAATTGATTCCCCTTCGAGAACATCACAACGTTCTCAGTCTTCCACCTTCCCGTCACGTTTAATCCATTAATTAACTTCTGCGCACGTGTACGTCTGGAAACGTCACCGACTGTTGTCGATTAGGCGCCCCTGCAAGGCGCGTTCTCAAACCGTTCTCGCGACCATGGATTTACGATGGCGTCAAAAGTGCAGGCATAGAGTATAAAGAATACACTAGAGGCGACGTCGCCGTCGAAATTTCGTATGTCCTTATCTCCGGCCATGTTGCCATGTTGCGGCAATATTTGAAACAAGATGTGACGAAAAATTGAAACATACATTTTATACGCGCCTATATTTGACGCAGAGAACACGTTAATTAAACGCAATCATGAAACTTCGTGTACACGAAGAAAATATTACTATAAGAAAGAATATGTCTGCCTCTTTCTTTTAACCTACAAAATAAAAAGTTTCGAGAGACACGAAACCACGAATGGTGATTGGTCTACTCCTATATGTATCGTCCGTGGTACTATCAACTTGCGAGCGCATGCGCACCGCTCTTAAAAAACGCGGGAGTTTCGCCTCTTGCCGTACTCTATGTCTGGTCAAACAATTCCCCCCCCCCCCCCCCCCCCCCCCCCCTTGGACAGCCGCAGTGATTCTCAACCCGCTGTCGGGCACGAATTTTCAAATTCTTCGAGTTAAACTTTCTTATTGATCCCGACGAGTACAATACGCGCAAAATCAAATATGCAAAGAATGCATTAACGATTACAGGCTGGCGATCGTAGGAGACAGCGGTTCGCGAGCCGAACGAGCGGTACGAGGTTAAACAAAGCGCAGAGTGCTGGCCGAATTTCAGCATCACTATGTATAGAACCGAGTAGGGATACATCATCCCCCCTCGGCATAAAGTTGCCAACAACGGTGCACCCTGGCATAGAATCGGCTCGCCTTTTTACACGATAAAAATCTGGCGGTGATCGATTCGGCCTGCCGTCACCGAGACAACTCAATAACGGTTCATTAAACCGAGGCTCGATAGTTTTCGAGCGAACTTCGAACGCGACCCGCGCCAGGCGACTGCCCCGAGAAGATAAATCGTCGCGGGACACCGTGCGAGGAAGTCGTTATGAACGGACCATTACGTTTCTTTGAAGGTTTTTCATTCAATGAATAATAAGCCCGTACCTGCTACGTTTGTTCGATAAATGCGTTCGGGACCGTTGCCGTTTGTGATACCGTCGTCGTCGTCGTCGTCGTTGTTGGGACAACCACGGGGAACGATCGTCGCCGATGAGTGAATAGCGAGATATGTTTATGGAGGAAGTCCTTGGGGAGGTCCATCGAATAACCTGCACCTCTTGACATCTACTCGGTGTCGGTCGGTACATCGTCGCAGCCTATGCGATTCGTTCTCGATACTGATTTCGGAACGGGAGGACACTGTGTCGCGTGCCGTGCTGTTTCGCGATGATGCGGCCCGAAACGATCCTGGCGAAGCCGGCACGAAAGAAACGGACCGTCGACGCAACAATTGCCGAATGACTCCCGAGCGACCCCATGGAACAATAGTCTGTAGCGAGTCCAGCGCTGTTTTGGACCTGACCGCTTGCCATACGTGCATCGGTGCTCTTGGGGGATCGTTCCTGAAGTATTACAGGTACCATACCTTCTCATTTTCTATCAAACGTGCTCTCCTTTTTAAACGCGCACCTTAAGGGTCGAGTTATTAAGAATCGAGGGCTTTTGTGCCGTCCAGGATCCTGCGAGACCCATACGGACTTGTATAACTCCACCTTTAACCGTTTCGAACCATTCTAATGGATCGCTCTGAATTAATTCCAGAGCATCGAGTGGATTTACAGAATTTTTTGGTCTGCTTACTTAGTATACTTTGTATATACTTACTTTGTATACTTTGTATATACTTATTTTGTATACTTTGTATATACTTACTTTGTATACTTTGAATGGACGTTTCCTAATCAAAATTGTTTTTCAGTTATACATGAAATGGGTAGTGCTTGGTGGCAGTGCGCTGCATGTCTGAGAGCACAAGAAGAAGATATCTGCGAGCTGAACCTGAGTCACTGTAATCTTTACGATGTACCACCGGACGTGTTCATTTATGAAAGAACATTGGAGAAGCTCTGTCTGGATTGCAACAGAGTAACTATCGAACTTAATGATTTTTAATCTTTTTTAAGATGTTCGTCGAGAGTATTAACGTTGCGCCTTCTTGCAGATAAAGGATCTTCCGAGGCCGCTGTTTCAGTGCCATGAATTACGAGTACTGTCCCTTAGCGATAATGAAGTCACCACGTTACCACCCGCCATAGCGTCGTTAATCAACCTGGAATACCTAGACCTCAGTAAAAATAGTATTAAAGAATTACCGGACAGTATAAAAGAATGTAAAAACCTTCGTTCCATAGATATCAGTGTTAATCCATTCGAACGTTTCCCCGATGCTATCACGCACATCGTTGAGCTCCGGGAATTATATATAAACGACACGTACATAGAATACCTGCCGGCCAACTTCGGCAGGCTCTCGGCTCTCCGAACTCTGGAGCTCAGGGTGAACAACATGATGACATTACCAAAGAGCATGAGCCGTCTGATAAATCTGCAAAGACTCGACATTGGTAACAATGACTTCACTGAATTGGTGGGTGCTCCTTTTTTGGCTCGTGACGGGAGAACAATTAGTTCTTATCGATTAATCGATCGCTCTGTTTCCAGCCGGAGGTTGTCGGGGATCTAATCAATCTGACCGAACTGTGGATAGACGGGAACGACATCAAGCGTATACCGGTGAACATCAATCAGCTGTACCGTTTGAATCATTTCGACTGCACGATGAACACCATCCACGTGATCCCCTCGGAGATAGACGGCTGGCGAGACATTTCGATTATGCATCTCTCTTCCAACGAGATCTATCAGTTGCCGGACTCCCTGTGCTATCTGCGGACGATCGTGACCCTGAAAGTCGATCACAATCAATTGAGCGCACTGCCAAACGACATCGGACAAATGTCGAACCTAGAGGAGCTTATAGTCACTAAGAACTTCCTTGAGTATCTGCCGTCGTCGATAGGACTTCTACGGAAGCTGCACTGTTTGAACGCGGACAATAACTGCTTGAGGTGCCTCCCGCCAGAGATCGGGAGCTGCACCTCGCTATCGTTGCTTTCGTTGCGATCGAACTATCTGACCCGGGTGCCGCCCGAGCTCGGTCACCTGTCCTCGCTGCGGGTGCTCAATCTCGTCAACAACTGCATCAAGTACTTGCCCGTTTCTATGCTGAACTTGAACAACCTGAAAGCGTTATGGCTGAGCGACAATCAAAGTCAACCACTGGTGCCACTGCAGCAGGAGTTCAACTGCGAGGAGGATATGATGGTTTTGAGCTGCTTCATGCTGCCGCAGAATCCGCGACAGGAACTCGAACGTGAGCATTCCTAAATTCGTCAGGTCTTCTTCAGGATATTTCGTCCGATGTAGCATATTTTTCGTTGCGTACAATCTTTTTCACTTTGTCAAAGACTTTTAGGAATTGTTTGAAATTATAGCGTTGTCGCTTTTAAATGTCTAGCATGCTCAATAAGTACACTGAACGTAATTTTACGAATAAGTGTTTAACATCTATGTCTGATGTAGCATATTTTTCGTTGCGTGCAATCTTTTTCATTTTCTCGAAGACATTTAGGAATTGTTTGAAATTATAGCGTTGTCGCTTTTAAACGTCTAGCATGCTCAATATGTACACTGAACGTAATTTCACGAATAAGTGTTTAACATCTATGTCTGATATATTATTGCTGCTAGTGGATAACGAGGAGGAAGACGAGGAATGAAATGGTAAAGTATAAGATTTGAGAGAACCGCGAGTATTTCCGGAGACTGTTAACGATCCTCCCAGTTTTCACGCTGATCCAATGAACGATTTTGTGTTTGTGCACGCGCAGAGATACCACCGGCTGTAGGACTAATTTCCAGTTCGATCGTTGGCACCGGAAAGAGAATATGTTTTGCTGCTGAGGTAGAATCCGAGATCCCTAGACAACTCCATCGAGCACCAACACCCTATCCCAAAGAGCTGCGCAACCTCGCTAGGCATGCCCGCAATTTGCAACATCAATCGGCTCACGATCAGAGAGTAAGTATCGCCGCCGAGAGATAGTCCTTCGTCTGTTTCTCGTGCCAAAGTATACGCGTGACTCTAAACCGCAGAATAAGAAAATTACACCGAAAGAGAATATATCGGTGACGTCAAGTTGGTATTTTTATTATATATTTTTCTTTATGTGCGCTTTGTGTTCACGCAACAAAGAACAAAAAAAAAAAATCGAACGATACAAGACAATTGGCGATTGACAATTCCAGATGCATTTAGAACAGGAGACAATGATCAAAGAAGCTATTATCGCAAAAGCTACTACCACTCTGGACCTTGCCTCAAAAACTGGGACCTGTTTCTCGCAAACATTCTTTAATAAGGTATTCATCCAAAAGAATTACGCGAAACAAGGGCAACGCGTGCGATTCCAGAGTGACCGCCACCGTTAAAAGCTTTCGATAAATTCGTTGAATATTTCTAGGATCTCAAATGCGTTCTTCAAAGTTCAAATTAGGTTGCTGCATGATGCTCTTTCTCTTGAAAGCAGAATCGAATATTTAAACAGAAAATCAAGATGAAATCTTAAAGATCAGCTTTGTACCCGCAAATAGCAGATGATAAACGTACAGGCTGCTTGGTTAAAACAATTAGTTTACCTTCTAAAATCGGACATTTCATATGCAACAACCTAATCGCAAAAGCGAACCGATAGATATTCAAAAGTATTTCGAGCCGCCCGTTCGATTAATGTTTACAAGGAACGATGAAGTGTGTATCCTTCAGGGTTCACATGCTTCGCTTTCACCTACCGACCGCAACACATCGAAAGGGTACAAGAGCGCGAGCCCCACGGACGTCGGAACAGAGCCGTCGGTGTCAGAGGAGTCGTCGGACGAGGCAAACAAGACAGTACTCGCCAAGGAGAAAAGCCCAGACATCCGAGAGGCAAAGTACATTCGCAACCCTACGTCGGAGTATCTCTCGAAGCCTCCGACGGTAGCCGATTATGTGAACTCCACGTGGAAACCGGACGAATACTCGAAGGCGAACACGGCGAAGATCGTGGAATCGGAGAAGTTCGCCGTGGGCAGCAACAACGGCGATCAAATGCTCGTACAGACGCCAAAATTGAATGAAATCCCCCCCGTGCCGCCGCCGTACCATATCGCTGCCGCATTTTCCAAAAAAGCGGCGCTTTTCCAACAGTTAAACCAACGTACGTATTTGTTTGTTGGACCACGCGCACACTGAGTCGTGGAAAACGTGGTGAAAGAATTTTTATTTCCTGAAAAATCGTTTACATCATAAAATATGCGATATACATCTTGAAGTACACACTTTCGTGTCTGTACACCGCAATTTTTCAAGTAAAATATCAAGGAACAATTTCACAGTATTTTCAAACGCGTTCTTGCTTCAGCAGGTCAGTCAGAGTCGCCGACGATCGTCCCTCCGCAAACGGACGTGAACATATCAAGCCTGAAGGTGTCCCAGGAGATTCCGAATTACGATGGGAACGACGAGTCGTTCAAGGCCGAGGAGTACGTGCGTTTGTGCAACGAGAAGTTCCCGTCGAACGCGGACGGGTCGGACGCGACGATCGGCAACGGGAGAACAGGTTCAACCGCCGATCATCAGACGAACTTGTTGACCGAGCCGAGCGAGCAGGAGCAGTCGTTCGAGGGCGACCGATCGTTGAAGCCGAGCAGAATTCCGATTTTGAAAACGAAGCACCTGGAGTCCAACAACACCGACTTGTCGAACAAGTGCATGAACTCTTCCGCGGAGGACTACGAGAGCCTGAAGATGTTGAACTCGTCCTGCATCCCCACGTCCCCTGTGACCGGCAAGAAGTACCGAAGCCCCCTCTCCATGCAATCGAAGCTCGCCGACCGGCCGAAGAAGATCGCGAACGGGACCGCGAACAATAACGCGTCCTGCGACAATCTGGCGTCGTTGAACACCGCGAGCTCGAGCCCGGTTGGGAATCTGAGCGTGGATTGTCAGGACGGGCCGCTGAGAACCGTTCCCAACGAAACTGCGAACGCGAACAGTCCGACCGGCACGAGGAACGAGGTCAATTCCGGTCGAAGCACGCCGGTCTCGCTGAACAATAAATCTTTCAGCGAGTTGAACTGCTCCGACAAGTACAAAATCGCCGGGGGGAACGAGTCGGTCAACTCGGACAGGAGACCGAGGTTCAAGTGGATGTTCGGCCCCCATAGAAATGCTAACGTGGTACGTAATTCAAAGTGTAACCGAGTTTTCAATTCAATTCAATCTTTCTATATTTTACCAATAAAATTTAATTTTATATGAATTTTCCCCTGAAATTCAGATTAAAATTTATATTATTATGAAATTTCCTATATATTCAATCTTTCTATATTTTACTAATAAAATTTAATTTTATATGAATTTTCCCCTGAAATTCAGATTAAAATTTATATTATTATGAAATTTCCTATATATTCAATCTTTCTATATTTTATTATATTTATTCTATCAACTGCGACGCAACTACTCACCGTCGAATTCTCCTAAAATCGATATCTTTGAACAGAGATTTGAGACTTTCACGGCCTGT
>CM052134.1:14516260-14541136 GCA_028454255.1 Halictus ligatus
AAGATCCGCAGTCTAATTATAACACAAACCGGACAAAATCCAAATGGATACAATCTCGTCATTTCTATAAGACAACATGTGTCAATTTTACTTTCAAAGCGGGTTAGGTTTACTGTTAAATTACAAATGAACACCCTGTGCAAACAGATTGTTGATCGTCTCATGGAGAAGTCGATGACTGCTACGAAAAATGACACCGATGTAAGGGGTGGTCACCGCGAAGCGATTTTGAAAAAGCGAAAGCAAAGGGGACGAATCAACGAGAAATTACCAACGATTTTCTCGCCCCGGTTGCTGGCTAATTATGTTTATTTCCGGGTGTTGTTCTTTCAGAGCAGTGATCCCCGGAGGATCGCCACGGTATCAGTTACAATTAAAACGGTTTAAACTTTCGACCGGAGAAGTTGTACAGTTTTGCGCTCGGCAATGCTCGGTAACCGTGTTTGCTCTTCCGAAGTTCGAGCTCAAGTTCCGAACTAACAGTGGAAATTTTCATTTCCGCGCGGCCCGCGGCCCGCTCGGGAAACTTTAAACTGCCTTTTCCGAATGGCAGAATGTTCCGTTTCCGTCGCGCCTATCGCGGGAATAATCGTTTCCCGGGGTTCTGCCAATCGCCTGGCAGACGTTCCGCCAATTTTCCCGTCGTTCCCCTAATTTCCCACCTCCTAACGTCGGCTGGCTCGCAAATCCTACGGGCGATCGATCGTCGTCGATTTGTTGCGCCTCCCCCTCGCTCATCCAGCTCCAGTTAATTCTTTCTTTCGCGAAAGTATCCCGACTGCGAGAATCGCACTATAAATAGAATTATAATAATAAAATAGAATAATAAAATTAATATCAATTAATGATAAAATAGAATTTCGTTTCGGTTATCGTTTATCGGGAAAGAGGGGTGCAGAGTTGGTCCTTCAAGCCAAATATTGAAGCTTGTCTTAGTATTCATTCTTTTTTCAAAAATTGCAATCCACAAATTTAGTATTTATTAATACGTTGACTGCCTTGTCATCCAAATGTGGGTGACGGAATCATTTGTCCAGATTTTAAAATGTAATTTTACGTTAATATATTCGTTCTACCAAATTTGGTTAGGGTCTGTAAAATGCAAGAACGTTGGAGAACTACTCAGTATCATACATTTAATTATTTTCAATTTTTCTTTCACCGAATAACTTACTTCGACTTTGTGGAATTTTTCGGGTTTCTACTTTGGCAATCAAAGTGTCAAAGTTAATAAATAATAACTGGACTGCGGATCTGTCATACATTCATCAATGTCATACATTCATTTTTATTTCATTAAATAACGTACTTTGATTTTATTGAATTTTCGTGGTTTCTAGTTTGGCAGTCAAAGTGTTAACGAACATTGTTACTGTATTCGCTCGTACTATTATTGTATTCTTCTTGTTTTATTTCTGTATTCTATATTATTGTAACCACTTATATCATTCCTGTAAAGCGAAATTAACCCAGAAGGGTTTCAAATGCTTAACAGAAAAGAAAAGAAGAGGGGTGCAGTATCAGTTCTTTTCTTTTTCAAGGTCATTTGACGGTCAACTTTGTTTTTTTTTTAAACCTACATTTATTCGTTCTACCAAATTTGGTTAGGGTCTGTAAAATGCAAGAACGTTGGATGACTACTCAATGTCATACATTAATTTTTATTTCATTAAATAACGTACTTTGACTTTACGGAATTTCCGAGGTTTCTCGTTTGGAAGTCCAACTGTTAACGAACATTGTTACTGCATTCACTGGTAATATTATTGTATTCTTCTTGTTTTATTTCTGTATTCTATATTATTGTAACCACTTATATCATTCCTGTAAAGCGAAATAAACCCAGAAGGGTTTCAAATGCTTAACAGAAAAGAAAAGAAGAGGGGTGCAGTATCAGTTCTTTTCGTTTGCAAGGTCATTTGACGGTCAACTTTGTTTTTTTTTAAACCTACATTTATTCGTTCTACCAAATTTGGTTAGGGTCTGTAAAATGCAAGAACGTTAGATGACTACTCAATGTCATACATTAATTATTTCATTAAATAATGTACTTTGATTTTATGGAATTTTCGTGGTTTCTAGTTTGGCAGTCAAAGTGTTAACGAACATTGTTACTGCATTCACTGGTAATATTATTGTATTCTTCTTGTTTTATTTCTGTATTCTACATTATTATAACCACATATATCATTCCTGTAAAGATAAATAAACCTAGAAGGGTTTCAAATGCTTAACAGAAAAGAAAAGAAGAGGGGTGCAGTATCAGTTCTTTTCGTTTGCAAGGTCATTTGAAGGTCAACTATGTTTTTTTTTTTAAACCTACATATTTCATTATGGGATCTTATTGTGCGTAAAAAGATCAGCAATGGTCGTCGCTGGAAAGACGAGGACGAAGCTGCTCTCTGGAACAGCAGAGAGCTTTTATCGACGGTGTCGGGGCGTCTGTCGCGAAGCGGTAGCCTAATTCGGAGTCTGTTGTCCTTGAGAGGCGGCGGTGGCCGCGAGGAATCGCGGGATTGCGATTCTCGTGTCGAGACAGAGCGTCGTCGGCGTGATCGATCGTTGAGCGTTTTTAACCGTTGCTGTTAAGTCCACTGAAAATTTCATATCACGTAATATCTGGCATCCGGATATTGGAGCGTCCCCTGTCAAGTTATCTGTATTGCATATTTCCGTGAATTCCTCGCGAGCACCGGTTGAAGATACCGAGTGAGAGAGAGGGAGAGAGATAGAGAGAGAGGGGAGAGGGAGGGGTGAGAGGGAACCCGTTTGGCTGGGGAGGGAAATTGGAGGAATTATGGGCTGTAGCATTATTGACGAGGCTCTCGAACCTGGGAAACTTTTATTTCCCAATGATCCCATCGGTATCGGGCCACGGTTATGGCATTCTCGCGGTGCCCGCGCCTCCTCCGGCACACCCTGATTTATTTTCAATAAACGCTCCAACACTTCGTACACCCCCGGTCACGTATTATTCCGTGTCTCTCCTATTCCGATGTTTATCCGCGCATTGTGCGCCCCGCCCGCCCGCCCCCATTGTGCCACGCCAATTGACGTGTTTATGGGACAGTAGTGGGCTAGCCGCCGCGGATAGACTCGTTTCTATTTGCGGTAGAATGCTCGCGGAGAATGTTCGCTTTCGCGTTCGTTCGGCCGTGCGGTGCACGCTCGTATCCTGCTTCCACGTTTTTCGAAAAATCGAGCTGCTCGCCCCGCGTCTACTTCGTGGCACCATTTTCTTCCGCGTACTCTGCGATCAGACGTTCTTCTTCGTTTGGAAATTCCTAGGAGGCGAGGAAATTTGTTGTTTATCTCCCTGCGTTTTAACAAGAATAATATTGACGTTCAGAGGATTCTTTTCTTTTCACGAATTTTCATCAGAAAGGACAAGGTTTATCGCGACGATCGTTATTTGCAACGTTTTCACGCCTTGTAGGTCTTAGTAAAATTTCGTTTACTTTATAGATTGCAGCGAAAATTGATTTTCAAGTGTGTTCATGCATCTACGGAAAAACGGATAGGTGCAATTTAAAACAACCGAGAGATTTCAACGAATTAGGAGTGTTACGTTATTTTCAGCTTCATAAAATTTGCAAAGAAAAATCATTTTTCCGTTCCTTGCAGTTGCCGAAAATTGGCTCTATTTTGCATAAATATTCGGAGTCCATATGACTAATTCGAGACTGATTAACCCTTTGCACTCGAAGCTATTTTAATTCGAAAACGAAACATTTCTTCCTACCTACAATATTGCCCTTCTACATATTTTCTTTTTAATGTTGTACATACGAAAATGGTGCAGTTTACTCGTACAATACTGAAGTGTTTAGTAATTTATTGAATACAAACAAATTTAACCCTTTGCACTCGAAGCTATTGTAAATCCAAAATGAAACATTTCTTCCCACCTACAATATTGCCCTTCTACATATTTTCTTTTTAATGTTGTACATACGAAAATGGTGCAGTTTACTCGTGCAATACTGAAGTGTTTAGTAATTCATCAGATACAAACAAATTTAATAATGTAACAAATCTGTTTAATAATGATACAGCAATTTTTAGTGGCGCCTTACACTCGCCATTCGAGTGCTAAGTTAATTATAGTTGTGTAGAGTGCACGTGCGAGGGGATTCGTTCGAATTCGTGAAACGTATGTACGTGTGCAGTTATAGGCGGCCGAAGAATGCACGGTGGAAAACAGAGGCTCCGATTTTTTTTTGTGTCGAAAGTACTGCAACTGTAGCTCGGGTCACGTTTCAATGTGAACACTGCGATTGTAGAACAATCGAATGTATTCCGACGCTCTCTTCTCGGATCGTTTATCGAACATGAACCGTAGGTAGCGAGGGCGCGCGAGAGAGAATGCTGCCGGGATCGGCCATCTTGCTCCTCCCGGAGGAGTGTATTATCGTTATTAACCACGTGCTAATTATCCGTTCGTTATCCAGCCGAAACACGCAATTAATACCGAGTGGGAAGACACAGCGCGATCGAACCTCTTAACGCTAATTACAATCGGCATTTTTCACCCGTTCCGGCTTCAGGGGGTGGCTCGGCCTTGCACACACCCCCCGACCACTGTCGTCAGCCGGAATAACAATTTTTCTTTCATCAATTCGCAGCTCTTAACCCCCTTCCGCGAAATGTTATTTATTCCGTTCGCGTATTCGAGAAGACAGTCGTTTTTCTGGACAGACAAGTCGACGGGTTCACCTCGTGATTTGTTTTACAGCTGCCGAAAGCGCGACTAGTTTGTTGTCAGTAATGTTCTAAAAGTAACGGACAATTTATATTTATTTATACATTTAACACAATGACTAAGTATTCCTAGCAGAGAAATACAATTCTATTTCGATTCGACAGAAATTAATGGTATCGAGGGTTTTCGAAGCCAAATTCAATAACAACATTTTTTTCTTGTTGATTATTTCTTCGTCGAACAACGACCAACGTGTTCGTGACAATCTTCTGATTAAAATGAGCCCCAACACGACACAATTCCGAGCACGTTTGCTCGTTCAATACAGGATTCAATAGAACCTCGATTATCCGAACCTACAATATTTGAACTCTCCGTTATATGTCACTATATATGTAAACAGTTCTAACTCAGTCCGTATACGACGTAGTTTACTGTACGAGCCAGTAAAATTTAACACTGTAGCTGTACTATACCTACACTATATTTGTATTTCCCCTGACTAGTTCGGATAACAGAGGCGTGCCACCATTTCCTGGATTAAACGAGTAAGCGCAGTCTGAACCGTGTCGTGTTTGGTATCATTTTACTCGTGGAAATGTCGCGAGTATGCCAGTAAAGGTTTCGTGAAGAATTAATTAGAGACACCAACCGTGCATTTCGTTTGACCGGCAACACCGGTCGATTCTCGAGGGTCGCAGGACGAATTCTGAGAAAAGTCGTTCGAAAAGGCTGACAGATCGCGCCGTGGAGGAGCAGGCCAAGAATCAACTTAATAATTCGTCCCTGGCAAGAACAATTCCAGGCATTATCGTTCCAGCCCGTAATCCCCGGTGATTGCACGCCGGCAGACTGTGTAACTAGCCCCGTAATTACAATAGACAGTGGTAACGGGGATGGGGACGGTCGATTTCCATACGGAAATCGGACGGGGGCTGATGCGTCTGCCAACAATCGGATCCGCATTAAGTATTACCGCCGGAAAATATTCTGTCGGCTCGAGCATTGCGCGTTAACCAAATCTATTTAACAAGTAACGGCGCGCTAATCAACAACCGATCTCGTATCGGAGCCGCTGCAACAAATTTCCTCTGCGAAGTATAGAACTATCATTAGCTGTTGCCCTGAACCCTCGCAAACAGCACCGAAGATCTCGAACGGAACATACTAAATATGTTGTCTGATAAAATTCAATTGTTGTCGTCAATTTTATACAGGCTGTCCCAGAAAATGTTGTACTCGATTCCCGAGGTTATTTCAAATAACTTTCTCCTTTGCGGAAATATTCTCCGCGGCTTCGTTGAGGAGTTATCAACGAAAAACGCCGGCCAATCAGAGCGCGTCTACGCCGAGCGTTGGCATTGGCCGAGCCGAGATCCGTCCGCGGTAGCCGCGCTCGGATTGGTCCGCGTTTTTCGTTGATAACTCCGCAACGAAGCCGCGGAGAGGATTTCCGTAAAGGAAAAAGTTACTCGAAATGACTTCAGGAATCATCCCTTTCAATGAGTATAATATTTTTGGGAGATCTTGTGTAGTCATAATAGAGATACCTTATGCTATCTGAATAACTCGGCAACTATTGGTGTTAGGAAGAAATGCATCCGATGGAACTTGCTTGGTTTCGAGGGAACATTAATCTGATGTTGGTAGCTTTTTTGTAGGTGGACGCGTAAAGGACGTATGAAGGTCGACTTCATTTTTTTGAAATGGAGCGTCCCATTTTCTATACCATAGATCGATAGAGTATCAACTTCTGAGTATAAAAGCGTTGAGATATCGTCCAAAGAAGAAAGAAAATTATTTCGATAATATCTCGTCAACTATTAGATTTAGGACATACGGAGGACAATACAGTTTTACTCGGAATTCGTTACAAAATTCCCCGGAAAATGGAGAATTATTTTTGGCCGTTGCCTCGGGGGCAGTTCCTCGCGCGAAACTGGATTACCCCGTCGAACCTCCGGGGCTGCAGGTTCGAATCAGCTCGTCACGATCAAGCCTAATAATGCCGGGAATACGCTGACTCGATCGCAAATTACCTAGAAGCGAAACACGCGCGGCGAACTCGGCTCGCTGCCAACGCCTTGTATCTCTCGCGGTCCCACTTTTCCCCGCCCGCGGTCTTTCTTTTGTCGAGGACCGATTTGTACGTCGTCAGGCGGCGGAACAACGGGAAAACAAAACTTTCCTGGCGAATCGGCCCGCAAAACCGTCTCCGGATCAACTAATGAATAACACTTTTCAATTACCATTCATCTTCAAGCCGTCCTCTAATTTCGTCCCCTAGCGTGACCCCTCTGAGACGAGCGGAGTCTTAGCAAATCTAGAACAATGCTTGAATCCGTAAAAAGCAGCCGAGTTTCCCTTTGCTACGTCTGTATAGAGCCTTTTTTTCGATACGAACACTAAATCTCTGGAAGTTAGGAGAACCTCTCAGCGGCAGCCATCTTGTGACGTCATAGTTGCTTAGGGAAGCGAGTTTTCCGCCGAATATTACAAATTACTCCACGATGAGGTAGAAATTCGCAATTTGGGCTCCATACAGACGTAGATTGGACTTTTAGGAAACACAATTGACCACTTTTAAACTGATCGTTGCAATATTGAAGCGGCAATTTGTCTAGATGTTGACCTTTGCATACGTATATAAATTTCAAACCATGCCGGCCCCCTTAAGCTAGGATAAGTTAGGATAAGGCTAAGGATAAGTTTAGGGTAAGAGCGAGCGAGAACAGGCGTTGTATAAAGGATTGTAACCCCGAGGGGAACCAATCAATATGTTCTACAATTATACATGTTCTAATTGACGAAATGAAAAATTGTTAAAAGTGAACGCGGACAGCGGAGCAACCGGGTTGTCGCCGGTGAACGGATTGATAACATTCTAATTCATGAATTACCGCGGCCGATTGTGATCGATGGACTGTCGGTGTTTGTGTAATCGAGGTGTATCGGCGCGCGTCATCATTGTCGAACGCGGCCGTGCAGAGAAATAGGTCTCTGCCTTATCGGCGGCGCAATAATTGGGAGCCATTTCGAGGCAGAGCGGGACAAGAGCGTACGAATCCCCGGAATAGCGAGAATCCCGAATTCTTGTGCCCCCGCCCCCTGCCCCATCGGGGTTGCTTGTTATTTGTTTTGTCGTTCCCTTACCCTCGTTCCCCGATATCATTAAAATACGCCCGGTTCCCCGGGAGACAAAACCCTCGGGGATCTCGGGGTACTCGATACTAATTGCCTTCATTTCTTATTCTCCCGTTCATTATTTCGTCGCGAAAGCGATCGAGCCTCTGACGAAAGAATCCCGGCCACGAATTCCTTTCGTGACGTTCCCTCGATTCGTCCGAAGACCTCGAGTCCCCAGCATCGAACCATGAAGGAGAATAAAAAACGATGCGCCATAGCGTCGGGTTCCTCATTTTATTATTTAAAACGTCCCCGTTGTTCCAGGTTTTCATTTTAGACCGACCACAAGCTCGAGAAGAGTCTTCACTCTCTTCCTGTTAAATAAATCCCAGTCTCTTTGACGTTGAAACACACCGTATCCATCAGAATTGTTAAATAAATCTACGATCGGTAACCTCAATGGCAACCTTGCAAATTTAATCTAGCCGGTTTCTTTCGCAAGGCGTTTCTTGTCTAATAAAAAGAATTAATCCCCGTACGCTCCTCAGGCTGAAAATTCGTGAAACGATTTTGACGGAACATTTGAAACATTTCGTTGATTCAACTAAACTTGTCCAGCGCTGAAAGTGTTGCCTTATAGAAATAAAGTTTTTACGCAACTATTTCCGAGGCGCGTACGGAGATCAAACGATTCGTCTAGGTTTAGGTTAGAATAGAACGATTCTAGGACCTTGTTACTCACACTTGGTGATGGACGAAGTGCCGGCGCTGCTGCCCTGTTTCTTGAACTTGTCGCCCATGGTCACCTTCCGCCGGATGTTCTTGTCCGGCTGGAACATGATGATGTAGACCTTCGGCGAGTACAGGCAGGCCAGGGTCACCGAGGCGCTCAGACTGATCGTCACGCAGAGGGTGGTGATCTGTGTCTCGTGGGCGTTCTCGGTGCCGAAGTAGATCGGCACGAACGCCAGCCAGATGATGCACGTCGTGTACATCGTGAACCCGATGAACTTGCTCTCGTTGAAGTTCTCCGGGATCTTGCGGGTCTTCACCGCGTAGATCGTCGACACGACGATCAGCAGCGCGTTGTACAGCTGCGAGAACAGGAAGCTCATGTTCTGGATGTTGCACTTCAGGATCACCT
The DNA here is from genome assembly GCA_028454255.1 of Halictus ligatus. Taxonomy (NCBI): domain Eukaryota; kingdom Metazoa; phylum Arthropoda; class Insecta; order Hymenoptera; family Halictidae; genus Halictus; species Halictus ligatus. Next base: position 14,525,233 of record CM052134.1, read on the forward strand.
GCTTGCGGGTCGGGTACGAGTACCTGGTGCCCGGAGGCTCGATGATCATCCACACCAACGTCAACACGAACTGCAACAATTTCGAACGGACTGGTTCAGACACGTAGCCATGAGATTTCCAATTGTAGATTATCGTTTCGTAGCCATTCGTTCGATTACCGCAAGCCCCGCCCATTGTTCGCTCCAGCCACGCCCAGTTCATCTTCTCGACTCTAATCTTCTTTTCTCTGTGAACCCTTCTACCGATTCACGCTGGTCTATTCTATGAATTTAATTTAATTTCACGTGTGGATTCGTCAAAAACCGCGCCCACTATTGCTTTTATCTCGTCCTACACTATAGTTAGCCCCAGTCATTAGCTATTACTGGCCCTACACGTTAAATCCCTCCAATTTTTCTCATCCACTTTGGACCACTAGTGGATCTTCCCACTAACCTACATTGACTCGAATCACCAACTCCCTTCAAATTTCTGCTACGAATCTACATCGCTGCAAGCCCCGCCCATCGACCCTCGTCGACCACGCCTATTGTAAGACCCCGCCCCCGAGTTCAACTCACCTGTAAAGCAATCAGCGCGGCAGCGATGCAGACCTGGGAGGTGGGACTGATGTACCTGGGCCTGACCGCGGATCTCGAGGCCGAGTCGAAGATCCTCGCGATCCTGTTGGTCTTGGTGAGCAACGCCCCGTAGACAGCGCTGAAACTGACGCCCACCCCGAACCTCTGGAGGATACAGGTGACCGTGGTGGGTGTCAACAGCAACAGGAACGTGTTCACGTAGCAGACGAGCACTCCGACCAGCAGAATGATTGTCAGCTCGCGTCCCGACGCTTTCACGAGAGGCGTGTCCCGGTGACGGAACAGCAGACAGGCGACCGCCAACGTCATCGTGATCCCGAGGCAGGAGATCACCGCGGGAACGATCGCGAACGCGCTGTTCCATCTGATATGGTTGATCGGCAGTCGGTAACAGCCCTTCTTGTCGTCGTGCGGCCACCGACCCGGGCCACAGTCAACGCAGGTGTACTCGTCGAAGACGTACTCGTACTCCTCGCACTGGTCGCACACCCAGCAACAAGTGTCACCCTGTTGCTTCTTTATCATACCTGGCTCGCAGGGCAACGAGCACGCGGATATCGGTATCTCCTTCGTCCCACCAGCCCACACCAGCTCCTCCGTGCTCATGTCCAGCGAGTTGAACCATTTGCCCACCACCTGCATCAATTTTCGAGTCTCATCATACCGCTCCGCGTCCCTCCTTCAGTATTACTCGAGGAGAATTGGGGCGTGGCAAGTGAGTAATGGGCGGAGCGAACGAACAACGGAAAGAGGAAATAAACAGTGCGCGGGGTAAATAGATAGTAGGCACGGCTAATAAGTAATTGATGAAGCAAATGAACAATAGGCGGGGCTAATGAACAGTGGGCTGGACATATAATCGACGAAGCGAATGAATAGTAGGCGGGGCTATCGAGCAAGGGGCGTGGCGAATGGATAGTAGGCGTAGTAAATTGGCAGTGGGCGGAGTTTACAGGCAAATGCATCTTTGCGGTTCCTTATGAGCCTCTAACAACGTTTCGATCGACACTCCTCCTGCAGCGAGCGCGCCTAATCGTAACTTCGATGGAAGTATCGATCGATATGGTAATTTTTGTCGAACTCCGATTGGCTAGGTGTCGAGAGGGGGCTCGTTGAAGCTCGCTGCAAAACTGAAACTTTGAATGGCTCTCGATGTCAGCTATACGTTCTCGCTACCCGCTTCGGGGGAATTGTTTTTTCGAACGGGAACCACTTATAAAACTGGAGAGGCTCGCGCGTCGAGCGTGAGAAAATCGGATTGTTCGCACAATTTCGAAAGCACTTGCAATTTGTCAATTTTTTGCCCGGCGAGACGGCCGATCGGAAAAAATCCGAAACGGTCGAGGCCGATGCGTGCGAATGTCGTCGCGATTCCATCGGCGTTCTCGATTCGAACGAGAATTCGAAATCCTCTGAACGAACGTTGACACTTGTCGACCTTCGATACGCAAACATCGTAAATTTTCTTTGTTGTCGCCGTTGCGTTAATCCCGCATGAAAATGAAAAAGTATGCAACGACGAATATGATCCTCGGCAGGTACGGACGCCGCCATTTTGTTACGGGGTTGTAGAAGAAAATGATACTTTTTAGAATGTTTGGAACGCAGGCTGCTTTACCGAAAAAGAATACGCGTTTCTTCTTCAACAATCGGTACAGAACTACAGACAAAAGAAATTCTTTGCAAATAATCGATTACTTATGGGTACCCGTAATATTAAGGGAGCCGGCAGACATCTTGACAAATTGACGTTTCAATATTCCAATGAGCAGTTTAAAATTGGTCACTCGTGTTTCTTAAAAGTCCAATCTACGTCTGTATGGAGCCCAAATTGAGAATTTCTACCTGATCGTGGAGTAATTTGTAATATTCGGCAGAAAACTCGCTCTCCGAAGCAAGTATGACGTCACAAGATGGCTGCCGCAGAGAGATTCTCTCAATTTCGAGAGATTTAGTGTTCGTATCGAACAAAAGGCTCTGTACAGACATGGCAAAGTCATGTACAAACACGGTGGTATGAATTTCTGATTGATTACTTCCTTAATTAAGACGTAAAATGTCTAGAAAAAAGGCACAGCGTAACATAGCGTGACAGTCAAGGCCAAACGCCTGCCGGCCACCGTAATGGCCGCGGCAGAGGGGCCACAGTAATAAAACCGGCGCTTTTTGACGATTTAAAGTTGCCCGGTTCCGGGGAAAAGGGAAATGTCGTATTTCATCCGGTAAGTTGCGCGACGGGGGTGGGCGGACGCGGCGAAGGTCACGTTGCAATTTATGTCCGCGCCGCGCCGGGGCTACTTTATCGTCGGAAACGCGGGCGACGTCATTGATTTACGATTCCGATCGAAAAACAATCGTTAACCGGGCTCACGGACGAGACCGGGAACTGCCCCGGTGTTTCGTCCTCGTTGCGAGAAATCGCTTGCAGATCGAAATGACGCGGGACGACGCCGCCGCGGCCCTCCTCGACGACGATTTACCGGTTCGAGAGCATAATTTACACGCGGAAACGAAATAAACGAAACCAATTCCAAAGTAAATAGCTTTCGACGTATATCCGATGCCGGCTCGTGCAAAACCAATGTAACATTTCCTGCAATAATGCACGCGCGTTTTCGTGGAACCGTGGAGAACGATTTACGACACACATTATAACCAAAATTTTCGTAATTAACACTAGCTTTACACTAAAGGAGCGCTAAAAATGACTATTTTACATTACTTTACAAATAAAAATAAGGTGATTGCATCTATCAAAATTTGTGGCCATCTTTTTAATATTGTATATCCAAAGAAATCAATTTGTTAAATAATTCCTCACGGATGCATCTTCACAATCGCAATATTCGTAAATTAAATATATTAGAATCTCTTTCACGAAATTCTGAAACAATTTAACAGAAGAATAAACATTCATGTGAATAAATATTATGTTGGTACTCCGACTTTAAGTAGCGAAGTGTGTAAAATTAATTTAACTATCTCTAAACGAATTGCGATATCGCGAATGTCACAGATTTGTAACGATTATTAGATGATCGGAACTTCTTTTATAATTTACTAGGAGGAGAAGAAAATTTATATTTATTGTACACACTATTCTCCAATGACCAAATACTGGCTACAGCAGTATTCCACTTCATTTCAGTTTAACGGGAATCAGTAGCATACTTAGCAGATTACGTTCGAAACCTTCATCACGAGCCTGACTCGTTATTATAGTACGAGAGGTTAATCTTGAAAATGGGGAACATATTTCATACAATATTATGTAAACTACAGCTGGAGGAACGGTTTAAACGGGATAGCCGTTCAATTTCTCACAATCAGTATTGAAAAGAGAAATTGCAAAAAGCAGAACTCAAATAAGAATGCGCTGCACCTCTCAACGGTGATGAAAGATAGGTTCTCGGGTTCTTCGTCATTCGTCGGGACTCTTTGACGACTAAAAAAACACTTTAGGCGCCAAACCAGATTTTATTTAAAGAGCGATCTTTTTCAAAGATTTAGAGGAATAATGTATTTACTAAGCTGAATGTGTTTCTAAGAGTTGCGAAATTTGTAAATATATTTAAAAAATAGCAAAGAAAGCTATTAAATAAACAAAAAGTATGGTACATTATAAAAAAGATTGCTTATTAATACTGTTCACCCCAAATATCGCTTGGACATCTTTGATAGTTTAGATGTTATACAAAAGTGTCACTAAATTTCGCGTTATAGAGCACTGTGAGCGGCGCCATTTGCAAATTCTTCAGAAAGAATCCAAAGGCCCGGCCGCGCAAATTGAATCGAGCCGGGATCGAGTCGGAAATAAAGTATTAAGCGTTTCTTTGAGCCCGCCGACGGGGGGACGCACGATTACCGGGGAAAAAGGGAAAAAGGATTTTCATTTATCTCGGGGGCGGAAAATTAACCGCACCGGATCCATCGGATCGAGCGATCCGAGGCAATAATCGCGCGGAACGTTAAATAAATTAATGCGAGAGCCGAGAGATGTACTTAATCGAGTCGGCCGATTATTAGGTCGGCTGCTATCGTTTCGTAACGCACTTGGAATGTGCCGGCAACGCTTGAGTGTTAACTTTTGGCCTACTTCGAACGCTTATGTTACCAACTATCTGCATAATCTCGGCAGCGCGCACTAGATTGAACCTTCCTCTTTCGAACGAGCCCTTCACCAGCGACAAAATATTCTCATATAAGTACGAAAACTTGAGGCACGTGAAACCATTTTTTGTCGGTAATGTAGTCAATCTACCTTATCGCGAATCTACGAAATCCGGGTTGTACCGATGTCTGAATTTTTACGGAAAAACCGCCGAACCTTTTGCATTGGGATTTCACACGCGTATTCACTGGTACACGAGGTTATTTTATGGAAAAAATTATGATGTTTTATTCGCTCGTATGAACGTAGTCACGGTCGGAACTAAAAGAAATTAAAAATCTGGATTTTGAAATCGAGTGGTACGATTAAAAAAAAAAAAAAATTAGAAAAATTGACGGATTTACCAAAATTCGGTTCACCGATTCTTTTCAGAATGAAAGACCCGAATACCCCTCGAAACCTGTGGGCAACTCGTTCTAAAAAAGCAGCTGGAATTAAGAGCCGTGTAATGGCGATGACGTGTTACTGATAACGGCGGACAGCAGAAGGAGACGCGAAACGCATGAATGCCGGGGATGACGTATGCATCTCGTCCGGGCCGGTCGGATTGAAATTTGTCAAAGGGAGCAGAAAAATAATTTGTATTTCCGGGAGCGGCCGAATGATTGGCGGTGCAAACACGGTCCCGTGCGCCCCCGGATCGTTCCCGGGTATAATTATCTCTGGCCCGTTGAAACTCGTCGAACCCAATAATGGAAACTTCAGTCTCGATATTATTCCGGGCCGGCCGGCCGTAAAACTGCCGAAAGCGGTTCCAGCTGTTGGTTGGTGAAAAGTTTCTGCGGCCGGAGCCACCGCGACGAGGAGCGCCCTGGTTTCTAATTAACCGTTGCGGAAAAAGTCCCAGAAAGTACATTCACTTGCCCGATAGTGGTATCCGTTGGACCCGTTGTGCTCCGATTTCCGGAAGTTGAGGATCTCGTAACGCGGCAGGCCGTCCCCGTGCTCGTCGAACTTCACCTCGCTGCCGGCGCCGTCTGAAAAAATCAATTATCACCGCCTGTTTCCAGAGTTATCTCGTTAGCCGTGCTTCAAACTATACCGAGCCGCAGTTGTTCTCGTTTTGTAATCATAATTTTACCGAGTCAGAAACGTGTGTTGTGTTGCGGCTGAATTTTTCTCGGAGGAGCGACGAGGAATGTGGGTGGAGTCTGAGGGGTTTGATGGGCGGGACAAGCGAGAGTGAAATTGTCATTGGGTGACCCTTTGGTAGAGCCTGTAGAATTACTGAGCGAAGTTGAATTTTTTGGGAGGAGCGAAGAGGAATGTGGATGGGGTCTAAGGGGTCTGGTGGGCGGAGCAAAGGAGAGTTGCTTCGTCATTGGATGGCACATTGGTAGAGCCTGTAGGCTTCTTTGCGGGAGAAGCGAAGAGGAAAGTAGGCGGAGTCTTAGGGGTTTGATGGGCGGGGCAAACTAGAGTGAAAACCTCATTGTGTAACACTTTGGTAGAGCCTGTAGAATTATTGAGCGAAGTTGAACTTTGTGGGAGGAGCGAAGAGGAATGTGGGTGGAGTCTAATGAGTCTGATGGGCGGGGCAAACTAGAGTGAAAACCTCATTGTGTGACACTTTGGTAGAGCCTGTAGAATTACTGTTCGAAGTTGAACTTTGTGGGAGGAGCGAGGAGGAATGTGGGTGGAGTTCTAGGAGTTCTGATGGGCGGGGTTAATGAGAATTAATAGAAGGAACCTGTTTTAACTGACACTGTGAAGTTAGATAAAGGAATACTTGTAAAACGGTGAAAAAAACTTTGTGGGAAGTACTGAGAATCGGTGGGTGGGGCCAAAAGAAGTCGATAGGAGGAGCTAACAAGAATTAGTAATGGGAGCCAATAGAATTTATGAGGAGGAGCTGTCGCACGCTAAAACCATTTGATAGAAGAAACTCTACAAAAATAAGTGTAACAAAGTCTCAGTATTACACTTTCCACAACTGTTTCCCGTAAAATGGCCGTACTAACGATCTTCTAACGGCTGGAACGACTCGGTCGGTTACCGTAGACGGTCAGAAGCAACGATAATTAGGTGCTCAATTGTTTTTTTCTCCGCCGTTAGGGGCCGCGTCGCAACGGCTTCATCCACTCGAACATTCGAGCCGGCTTTATTGTAATAATGTTTTGCGCCGCTTTGAAACCCCGTAGTCCCCGCCCCCCTCGGGCACATTCAATTACAGTGCTCGGCCGGCATTGTTCCGGCGATCCGGCAAAAAAAAAAAACGCGCAATTCGTTAAATTTACACGGTGGATTTATACGCTTTCGTTCGCTTATCGCACGGCCGGATTTTAATATATCCGCGAGGCCGAACGATATCATCCCGGCAATACAGCTTTTAATTATCGTTCTTCCGGGCCGCGTAATTGACACGCGATTGTGTCTCGGGGCAGCGTAACGCCGGGCTCGCGAAATAATTCGACCGGGAACGAAAATTACACTCCACTTTGTTTTCAATACTATTCCCGGCCGGTTGTAATATCCGCGGATCAACGCCGGCCCGCGGGATCAACGAAGCCGTTCTCCCTTGATCACTCTCGATTTAGCCGGAACTTTTTCCCTCTGGATTCTTTTTTCTCATGTTATCCCCCCCCCACTCCTACCCCTCCCGTTCATCGTAGTTTCGACGTCGAGTCGATACGCATCGGGTTTTTGTTTTTCTTTTTTTAGGTTACTTCGAGTTTTATTTTACACGCCCCCGTGATTTGCTCGGACGGCTTTGTCGAAAGGACGTTCATCGCGTTAGTTTGCGCGATCCGCGCGCGTTTCCTTCGAGCTCCGCGATGACAGCCATATTTTTTTCCCCCGCATGGAAGATCGTGGCAATACCGTAAATCCGCGCGCGAAATCATTGAATGATGAACGGATCCATAGGATTCGAGCGGAATTTCATTTGACTACTCAATTCAGAGGTTGTTGTTAACGCCAGAGTTTGCAAGTCGTGGTTGTTGTTAACGAGTATTTTAGATTACTTTGTAAAAATAAGAGGAATGTGTCCATCCAAGTTTTCAGCAATTTTTCAAAATAATATACACCTCAGGAAATAAGTTTGTTGAGTAATTCCACGATCTTCACAATCTCAATAATCGCAAATTAACAATATTAGAACCCGTCATTTTGACGGCTCCCGTGAACCTAGTGTTAATAAAATGGAGCCCGAGAGAACTGGTCTTGAGAATTCGGGGGGTCTAGTTCGCCTAATGCAGCAACGTGGAAAATCAGTTTTAATTAATCTTTGGACGCAGGTAATCCGTGAAAGACGAAGACTAAATCATTCTTATGATTTAAAGAATTTATCCGATTATTGCACCAAGGTATCAAGTGATGCATCAAGTGATATTTAATTATCTTTTCTTCGAACACCTCTTCCATGTTTCACAGACAAATTTTTCTAAAAATTGTTTCCAATTTAACACTAGAACTACCGGACCAGTCAAAATGACCGGTTCCTAATTTTTTCTTTTACAATTACTGAAATTGTACAAATGTTTTCGTCGGAAATTATTTAACGAACCTCAAGCACACATTACAATAGAAGTTATACAAAGTCCGAATGAACACAGTCTTGTCACTGTTACAAAGCGATACACGTAATTTATTACTCGGTGATTAAATAGTAAAGTTTGTTGAAACACATTTCGAATCGTTTCCGCGTCTCCTGGATTTTTAGTGGCAGCGTTAGGTGCGTTCTATCAAGAGAGAGCAACGCGAATGGTGTGATGCAAATCATAATTTTCATCGATCTGGTTTCGACGACAGGGTATAAATAGAATCTTATTACCCTAATTACTTTCATTGCGCGGCGAAGAAAGCAGGGTTTGCTCGGCGAACCGCGGCGAAGTTCTTGCTGCATTGTGCATCGCGTCAGTTGCATTCGTCGCGAACCGCGCAAATGCCGCGCCGCGTCTAATAATACCGATCCGAATGCAACTTATCCCGTTGTAAACGTCAGCGCGGTGCAATTTGCATTTCTGCGCATTACGATCCAATTAAACGCGGGAACCGCAAACACGTCGACTCGGAAAATCCTGTTTCCGCACATTTTTACACTTAAACTTGAACTTAAACTTTATTATGGAGCTTCTAAACATTGTAAACCTTGCTCGTTAAATCTTCCGGTCACGAACGGACAAGAACGATCGAATATTTTCATGGAAGAATTGGATGCATTAAAAATTCTAAGTTTTCAAATGTTGAGTTATCGATTTTTAAGTTTCATTCGGAGTCTCATTTCGACGCATTTATTACAGCCTGCGCGCATCTCTTTATTCGAGACAGCCGAAGCCAAAGGTGTGCGAGTGACATTTCTCTGATATCGGGGAAACCGAGTTTGCGTTTCAAGTCTGCTGAAAAAATTCCACGTGAAGTCTCTGTGCAAATTATGTTGATAGCCGACACGCACCAGGGAACGAGTACACAAATTTTTCCACGAAATTCATGTTTCAGTTCACGAGTTATTGGATGCACTTGCAGCCCTTTGCTGGCCACCGAATTTTTCCCAGCGTTTTGCGAAAGGAGTCGAATTAATAACGTGAATGGGACATGTTAATGTTGAAAAATGTCATTTCTATAGAAACGGACGTCAATTTAAGATATTGTTGTAGCAGTTTATTCGTTAATTTGCACATGCGTCTCTCTGGTATTTCAATCGTCACCTCAGCAGTGAATTTTACAAGCTTTCGGACGGTATTCTCGTACAAGGATGAATGATTAAAATTGTTTAACTAAAACATTTGATGAACATCAGCTTGGCCCTAAATGCCTCGAATAAAAATATCCAGACCGCTAGAACCGTAACAAATGCATAAAGCTCGATTTCCGCGTCACCTTGATCCAATTAAACAAATATAATATTTGCGAGCGGAACGAGGATGAAACGAAAATTACGGCGCTATTTATAGTTGTTCCATTGGGCCACCTGTTTCGAGTCGTCGGCGAGTTAACGTGGCGATAAGAAAATGTCCGCGGCAATTTCGAAAATGCGAGTTGAAGGAAGTTCGCGATTGTACTCGGTGGTTTTTCCTTTTTTTCTTTTCTGCGATAACGGTGTGCAATCAGTGACGCGCGACGACTATTACCTTCCTTCATTGCCAACAGAAATGCGTCGGTAATAACCCACGGTATCTGATCGTGTCACCGTCAGCCGCGGGAACGTAGCCTCGATTTTTCCCTCCGCGTAACTTTGTTTCCGATCGCGATCTAGATCCTCAGCGAAAAAGAAAAAAATGAAGGGACAACGAGAGCGAAACTTCGGGCCGAGATTGAAAAACTCGGGTCCGAGAGCTAAGAACGCGTTCTCAGTCGATAATTATTAGATTTTACGCATTTATGGCAAAAACGGGTAAGCACGATTTAACAAGCCGACTGCCATGTCACCCATACGTGGATGACGGAATTATTTTTCTAGATTTTAAAATGGATTTTTACGTTGATATATTCATTGTACCAAATTTGATTAGGGCCTGTAAAATGCAAGAAAGTTGGAGGACTACTCAATGTCGTACACTTAATTTTTTACTGTTTTATTTTATTAAACAACTTACTTCGATTTTATGGAATTTTCCAGGTTTCTAGTTTGGCAGTCAAAGTGTCAAAGGTCATCGTAAAAAGATTTCAGGGCACCAGCGTATTGGTTTCAGCTTAATAAAATGATTAAAGGAAGAAAGAAATTTTTATTTCGCCTCTGGGTCTTCCGAGCAATGCAAATCTATTTTATTTTGCGGAAAAGATCCGCAGTCTAATAATTATAAATGTGCGACGGTCGCGCGCGCTCTTTCCGCCATTTTACTGGCGCGTTTCGGACAAAGCGAACCTCGATCAAATTCTACGCGCGTCACCCGCCATCTTTGTCCGGGGAATATTTTCGTACGAAGCCTCTCTCCGATCTGCCGCGCAACAAATTAAAAATAATACCGCGGCTCTCCGCACGATATAAACATGTTCGATAGCGAGGACCAGATAAAAATGTGTTTCTTGCGTCGACTGGCTCGAATAAATTGAAAATAAAATCCGCGGCACGGTTTTATTCGTGATCAATTGGTCTTTAAAAATTCGAACGGTCCGCGCGTTGTCGTTCCGGAACGAATGGAAAAAGTAATGGCCAGATTCCGTGCGTTCACGAATCTGCAAATGCAAAATCTCTGCAATATACGTGTATGAACTTGCACGGGTGAAAATCTTGACAAATGGACGCTTCAATGTTGCAACGAGCAGTTTAAAAGTGGTCAATTGTGTTTCCCAAAAGTCCAATCTACGTCTGTATGGAGCCCAAATTGCGAATTTCTACCTGATCGTGGAGTAATTTGTAATATTCGGCAGAAAACTCGCTTTCCGAGGCAAGTGTCACGTCACAAGATGGCTGCCGCAGAGAGATTCTCTTAATTTCGAGAGATTTAGCGTTCGTATCGAACAAAAGGCTCTGGACAGACGTAGCAAAGACATGTAGAAACACGGTGATATGCATTTTTAACCCATTAACGCCCATGAATTTTTTTTTAAATTTTAGCAAGCAATGGACAAAACATCTAGTGAATCTTAGATGGCGCTAGAAGCAAACAAATGTAATCTTGTCATCCTGTACTCAAGCGAGTACAATGGGTGCCAGTGGATTAATTGATTACTTACTTATTTAAGACGTTTAAAATGTCTAGCAAAAAAAGGCACATCGTAACATAGCGTGAGAGTCAAGGTCAAATTCCTGCCGGCCCCCTTAATGGCGAAACGAACTTTTTTTGGGTCCTGGGCTTATTAAAACAGTCCATAAAAATGGAACTTTAAAATGGAACTAATTATTAACGACGTCTCGATTTTGTTGGTCCGTCGTTAGAGTCGCACAACAGGATTAATAATAATCATTCTGTACGTTTGTTTCGCGTTTTCGATTCTTGCTGTTCGCTCTTTCATTCCTCGTTTCCTGGTTCATTGATTTATCACGACATGTATTTAGTCGATGCGGTGTTTGTTGCTCTCTACACGTTTGTTTTTCATGTTCAACACTTCCAGTAGGCCACTCGTCCCCCATATTTTTATTCTTCTCCATTTAGCCAGGTTTTTTTTCCAGAGAATTTACTATTGTTCGGTGATTCATAAAACCTCATTTGTTCGGCGCAGTATTGTTGCAACCACTCGCACATTCGTTTTTTCATTTTTAATTCCTGCTTTTCTCTTCTCTCGTCCTCCGTCTCTTCTTCCTCTTCTTTTTTTCGTCGGTTTATTTAAATGTTTTCCGTGATCCAGAGAGCGTACAATCATGTACGCATGCGAAATAATCTTACTGACAACCGCTCGCGCGTTTGTCTTTCATTTGTAATCCCTGCTTTTGTCCTTTCATCCCCTACTTTGCTTTTTGCCGGTTTATTTAATTGTGTCCAGCGAACTGTCTATAATTCCGTGAATTCGGTGGTGATCCACAGTGTGTATAACAATTCACGCAGTCTACAGTGTCTTCTCAACAAGCCCCCAAACAATTAATATCCATTTTTCATTCCCACTTTCGTTCTTTCAACCCTTATCTCTATTTCTACTTATTCACAATTTTTAGAGAATGGTCTACAATTAAATAATAACGATATCCACAGAGCCTATAACAATCTGTAAATTCTACGCATTCTTCCAACAACCCCGGCACACCCTCACTTTCCACTTCCCATCCCCCATTTCCGGTTCTCTCGAATGATTTACATTTTCCAGAAGTGCTTCGACGATCCAGCCGTTCAGAGGCGATCCAACGAGCCCATAACAGTTTATTTATTCGCCCCCGGAACACGTTCGCGCGGCTCTCCGTGAAAACCAACCCCCGCACTCGAGGGTTATTTACGTCGTCGGACGAATCGCGCGCAAAGATATCAGTCACCGTTCCCGATTCCCTAAATCCTGCCGGATCGCTCGATCGGCCGAGCATCCGGGAACGTGTCGTCCACTCGCATGTCCACCCTGCCCGCATGCACCCCCTCGTCCAAGAAAAACAGTTCCCCGATCGTTTTTACGATCGCGCCGTAATCTCCGCCTGATCCGCGGCGGGCTCGTAAAAGCCTCGCGGCCGGATCGATCTAAACCGGGGAGCGAAGTCACCGAAACCGGGCCATTATTTCCTGGTCATTTCGTGGAAACGGGCCGACGCGATGATGCTCTCGCCGCCGCGACGCGGGATCGATAACGGATGCACGGCCGACGCCGATTCGATTCGAGATAGCTCGATCGAAACGCGCCACGACCGAAGCGAATCAAACGATCAACCGGGGAAACTAATACACCGGCTGTCCTGCGACTCGCAGCTCCGCGGGACGACGCGCCCTCGAATCTACGGGAAAAGCCGCGTCGAAAATGAAGTATAGTGTTTTTCCATGCGAGCCTTCGTTACCGAGATAATTAACTTTGAAAATTAGTAGGTCGCGTCTTGACTCCGGCGAAGTGGAAGCGGACAATCATCCGGGGAAAGTAATATACCGGCTGTCCCGCGACTCGCGGCTCCGCGGGACAACGCGCCCCCGATTCTACGGGAAAACCCGCATCGAAAATGATCTATAGTGTTTTTCCATGCGAGCCGTTGTCACCGAGATAATTAACTTTGAAAGTTGGTACAACGCGCTTCACAACGAGGATATGGGAACAGACAATCATCCGGGGAAACTAATACAGAGGCTGTCTCGTGGCACATACCTCGACGAAATGAAATGCATACGATTCTGCAGGAAAAACCGCATCGAATATGAAGAATACCGTTTTCTCATACGAGTCTTCATTACCGAGATAATTAATTTCGAAAGTCGGAGGAACGCGAGAGGGATTAAATAGCACGTTGGATCACCCCTTGCTGCTCCTACTGTCTTCAAAATAAATTCTCGAAAGCGGGACTTCAAACGAAAAAATTGTATTCTTTATTTTTCGTGTATTTTATCGTGAAGAACCTGCTAGCACACTTTCAAAAACCGGCAGCTAATTAAAAAGCGAGATATTTACAATTTTAAGGGAAACTCCGTTCGTAAAAATCCGACCGAGTCGTTCTGTCACCGCAAAAAGATTCTGGTAAAGACCGGTTTTGCAATAAACGAGTTTTACGGGACGTTCGGACTATTTTCCACGGTATTTGGGTTCGTCGGCGTTTCGAAAAAGGGTCGTAACGTCGCCCTTGCAAATCGTTGGAAAAAAACAATGGCATTGGACTGCACATTTAGGATCGATACAGCACGATCCCTCTGCGATACATCCCCGCCCCACATTTTTTTCTCCCTTTCGCGCTTTTCCCACTCTTCAACCGTACCAACCCCCTCGCCACCCTTTGTCCCTGTCCTTTCCCCTTCTAGCGTCGAGCTTGCACATCAGAGTCACGGTGCCTCGCTCTGGCCTCGGACGAATTTTCCCTCAACCCTTTTTAATGGGTCTGTCTTTGCCCGCGCCCCCAGCAACGGGACAAAAACCACCCTCCGTGTGTTTCCCCGAGGCTCGCCGCCGTTTTTCCGAACGCGGGACTTCGCCTAATTTTTTGTCCTCGAAACCAGCCGAAAATTTCGTTTCTGCGGATGACAATCTCTCGAGTTCCGCTGGTTTTCATCGTTCTCCGCGAGAATGCTCGTTGTTCCGTTTAGGGGATGGTTCTACGGCTTCTTCGGTTTCGGGGATGCGTTCATGGAAACGTGGGACTTTTGGTTTCCGGGGGTTGTTTGCACGACAACGTGGCTTTCCTCGATTTAATCGGCAGGGGTTGTAAAAATGTATTTATGACTTTGACACTGGGCTTGCCGAGTTAATATTTTTAATTCACGATTATTGAAAGCTGCGTTAACGAGAAATTATTTAACTATTTCTTTGGGTATATGTCGTAGCTAAAAATTTCGATAGGTACAGTCCTGTCATTTTGATAACTCTCAAAGAGAATTTTTGGTAAACCTAGTGTATAGAAACCTTTTTTTTTTAAGGGGTGGGTAATAATTTTCGATTTTTCGAGTGTCGGAAAACGTAAGGGATTGGTTCTAGAAAAGACATATTTTCTGATCCAAGGGGATGGCTGCAGAAGAACGTATTATTGTCTGGTTTAGGGGGTGGGCTGACCAAAGAGTATCATATTTTGATTCATGGGATACCCTCTACAAAAACGTATGATTTTCTGATTTAGAGGGGCAGTTCTACAAGAACGTATTATTTTCTGGTTAAGGGGGAGGGGTGGGCTTCACGAGAACGTATCATTTTCTGGTTGCAGGAGGTTGGGGTCCATAAAAGCTTATTATCTTTTGATTTAGGGGATACGGTCTACAGGAACGTATCTTTATCTGGTTCAAAGGGGATGGTGCTTGCGAGGACATACTATCTTCTGGTTTAGGGGGTGAGTTTCGCAAGAACGAGTCGTCTTACAGTTTGGGGTGTGGATTCAGCAGAAGCATTTTTTATCCAGATTGTCGTAGACCTCTTCTAATTTAATTCACAAAGACGAACCGTCTTTCGATGTCAAGGGGTAGTAGAATACTATCAATGTCATCATGCTCGACATCATCTTTCTCTGAAGACTGAACTGCTCGCTGTTCTCCGAAAAGAAAAATCATTTTAGCTCGAACAGCAGCAGCCGAGGAAAAACAAGGAGGAGGAGGAGGAGGGGGTAAGTGGAGGGGGTAGATTTCATAAAGCGACCCTGTCAAAACAACTGGTCCACTCCGACACATTCTTTGACGGAAGACAATCTGCGAGAGCCTATCGCCCGAAAGGCGACCCTTCAATCGCGAAAATCTCGAGCATGCGCCCGGCCAACAGCCAAGCGCATCCCTGGAACGTCGAACTCCGAAAGAGATCGCATTGTACCCCCCCCCCCCCCCCCCCCCCCCCCCCCCGCCCGTTTCGGAATGCTTTTGATCCCCCGTGCAAACTGAAAAGAACGGCGGCTCGTGTAGTCGGAGTTTCAAACAGACGGGTTCGAATAACTTGTTCGTCCGAGAGCTCGCTGCCGAGTCCTCTCTCTCTCTCTCTCTCTCTCTCTCTCTTGACGTCATTACCGTGCCGTGCGTTTATTATTCGCAAAAATCTGCATCGCATCGGCCGAGCCGGAAAACTCAAGCAGCCGCTCGTCGCTCTCTATCTCGTCAGAAAATCATCTCGACGATAAACTGCGAACGAGAGGCTCGAGAGATAGATGGAGACGCGGAGAGATAGATGGAGAGCTGTGGAGATAGAGAG
>CM052134.1:14541236-14561293 GCA_028454255.1 Halictus ligatus
ACAAATTTTCGATATGCACGTTCCATTTGAACGTCTATCTCGCGGGGGCTAAGGGGATCGCAAGCGCGCGCTTCTCGTCTTTCTTTTTTTCTTTTTCTTTTTTCGCCCAGCGAAAGAGACCGGCTTTCCGGGAAATAATGGGCTGACAGGACCCGCTAAAAAATGGCCCCGCGATCTTCGCGTCGAGGCCCGTTGTTGTATCAATCAGTCCGCCCCCGCATCTCCAGATTCCGTGTAGTATCTTCTCGGAATATGAAAGGGGGTGATTCTACGCGAAA
The DNA here is from genome assembly GCA_028454255.1 of Halictus ligatus. Lineage (NCBI taxonomy): Eukaryota > Metazoa > Arthropoda > Insecta > Hymenoptera > Halictidae > Halictus > Halictus ligatus. The sequence continues at coordinate 14,541,515 of CM052134.1, forward strand.
AAAGAAGTCGAAAATATAGAATAAAAATTTTTCGTCGTGAGGCTTTGTTTTCGAGAAAATCGACTTTGAATTTTCGGAAAGTACCCGTGCACTTGATCACGTCTCCTTGTAACGGATCTCACTGTAGATCGTTGTCTCGATGGATATTATCGCTGTTTAAGTTTGTTTTTGCCGTAATGGAGAATTAGGAATACATAATGAAATAATATCAAGTAATCATAAAGGTTATTATTACAAAAATTGCTGAAAATGAACGTAACCTCAATCGGGACAACGATCTACAGTGAGATCCGTTATAACGAGACGATTATTAATGGACAAGACAATTATTAATTGTCTTATATATAATATTTTGTACTCTCTCTCTCTCTCTCTCTATATATATATATATATATACTGAAGTACACATACTATATATAAATTGAAGACTGCAGACTCGCACGCAGAGATGGGTTTTTGAAGGGATGCGAACTTGGAGGTGGAGGTGGTAAATAACAGTGGGAGAAGTTGGGGGTGAGTGTTCGGAGATTGTCCAGACGCTGTCTTAAATTATTATGTTCTCGTGTATAAATATATATATAATAATTTAGGACAGCGTCTGGACAATCTCTGAACACTCACCCCCAATTTCTCCCACTGTCATTTACCACCTCCGCCATCAAGTTCGCATCCCTTTAAAAACAATTCTGCAGTCTTCAGTTTGTATTAAACCATTCTACAGCCAGTCCTCGTTTAAAAGTTACATCATTGTACAGTCGTTACAATCAAACTACCAGTTATTGTTATCAACAGGTTGTCCAAATTCTCTACTACTCAGAACACCTCACCCTCGACAAGAACCACCTAGCAGGGTTTTAATTAACCAAGCAGGAGTGACAAATGCGAGAAAAGTCGACCTAACTGATCTTTTCCATCTACGCGCGCACATACGTGCCAAGTGAGCCGACGAAACGAGACGTTAAAGAGGGTTTTGGTGATGGTCCGTTCTGCTGCATGAATTCGCGAGAGGCACTGTTCGCGGGATAATTCGCGAGAGAGCGAGACAATGGGGGTGCGTTGGCTGGCGATCTTAGGAGGAGCGAGAGAGAGAGGGAGAGGGAGAGAGGGAGGGAGAGAGGGAGAGAGAAAAGTCGGAGGGTCCTCGAATTTAAAGCCGGCTGCCGGAGCCACGGTTGTTAGAGTTCCGTGAAATTAAGTCCGCTTAACGAGTACGAGTCGGGAAATTTAACGAGCCCGCGAAGGAGAGCCTAGAATTTCGCAGCCGTTTTGACGGTGACGGCGTGCGTGTGCCTTTTCTCCCCCTTCTCACCCTCTCACTCCCTCCTATTTTTTCCTCCTCTCTCTCTCTCCTCCCTCGCGGTTCGACTTCCCTTCGTTCCTCCCTATTTTCGCCGCCGCGACTTTTCAGAAAGGAGTAAGAGTGAAATCGTCCTAAATAGCGGCCGACTCGGTCACGTCGAGTTAAATCGAATGAAACCGTGGCTCGACGTGGCAAAAAAATATCTGGCTGCTCGACGGCGAAGATAAAAGAGAGAGGGAACCCGACTTTTTTTCCCAACCCCTCTTCCGTCGTTCTGCCCGTTTACCGCCCGCGTTTACGCCTACTTTGCCCCCGTAAGCGCGCGTTTGTTAGCGCCGATACGCATTCGAACCCGCCGGAACGGAAACGGCGCGGCGCGGCGGCCATTTTGGAGCACCGGATTTCGATGTTTATCGGCCGCGCGAATTAATTAGCGGACCGACCTGTTCGGAATCCGTTGTTTGTTTAACCCGTTTGCATCATCAACGTATATATTTATATGCTCGATTTCCTTGGCCACTATCACCGGTACATATACGCTCAATTTTGTTTTTTCTTATAATGCTGAAGTTCTTTTGCTTGCAGCCATTTTTGTACTTAACGCCAGAACTACCGAGCCCTAAACGTGACTTAGGCTTATCCCTTTACGATAACAGCAAGATTGAATTTGCTCATACGATTTTTATGGTAACGTGTGCTCCAAAGAAGAGATATATCAAAAAATTTGAAAACGTTTTCATAGTTTCAGTAATCGTGAAAGAAGAAATCTAGTGAAAGAAGTTCCGGTGTTAAATTAATCAATTAAATATAATAAAACAGAAAAGTTTGGTGATGAAGACCTTCTCTTCATATTTCCTTATGATGCAAATGGGTTAACAATGAAAATTTAGTGCCTGTCGCGAGAAGCTCGGGTTTTTTTTCGTTTTTGATGTTCATTCGCCCGTGTTTCAACTACACAGCATTTTCATGGCAGTCGGTTTGGTCAAATGATTCTCGCGAACGTCTCTAATTTTTTCAGTCTTTTTGTTTCAGGATTAACCACGGCCCGATACCCACCGCAACAACAATTTCAATTAATTCCGAGGACCACGAATTCCCGGGGAAATTCTGCAACGCACAGTCTCGAACGTATAATTTAGTTTTAGTCGATCGAGTACTTTAGCCGGAACCGTGTCCGATCGAAGGAATTAATCGACCGTGATCAAAGTGCGACGATGCACGGAAAAATGTTTCGTTTAACGGCGAGAGAGCCGGGGAATGTTCTGTCGGCATCGGCGAAAGAATAAATGTCATTATTCATCGATGAGAACTGTCGAGAAAGTCAATCGTGCAGCGAGGATCGACGAGCGTTGCGCAGTAATTTCCTGCGCAAACGTTCTGGCACACTTGGACAGCTTATTAAAACCGGTTACTATGGCCGAGTACTTCGAATAATTACAAAAACAACATCTTCGAATCTCTAAAACCTGCGTGTGCGAGGAATATGCAGTTTTCGAATTTTTCTGAACGTGTCTACCTCGTTCAAAGGATCTTGAAAACAAATACTCGTTGATAATGATTATAAGAGGCAGCTACCATAATAAATATAAAATATAAAATAAATTTTTATTGCAAATTCGATATAAAATTCTTTCAAATAAATTTTCAGCCCACCTCTGCCGCGTCGGAGTCAAAGAAAAAAGACGAGAAACGGTGGAAACGTCAAAAAATCAGCCGGAAAACGCGGAGCGAAATTTGTACGATCCGTGTCGTGTAACCTGCGCGAGGCTGCTGTCATCTCGTCACCCGTTTCGAAACTCGATTACCTGAGAAACGGGCGAGGAAAAACCGTTTCTGCGTTTCGGTGCAATGAAACATGCAGGCGCACAGTGGTTCAGATTGGAAAATCGTGTGACGTTTCCTTGAAAAATCGACTATCGCATATCAATATTTAATACTTGTATACTATTTCTCAAATGTCTATCAGTCTCGAAATAGAAGATATTTATACAATTTGTTATAGTCTTTCAGTGGCAATGACGACTTAAAGTCGGATTTTTGATGGACAGTGTTTTCTAACCAAGAAATTGCATTTCTTCTTTGAAATTCTTCTTTTTTCTTTACAGTAAAGAGCGTTCTTTCATGATAGGGAATCGCTCGATATATTAATAATTACCGTATAAAATTTACCGAAAAAGTAAACTTCTTGCAATCGACAGGGATTATCTTCGAAGTCCCAAAGAATCCCGTTTTTTAACCAATTGGAATCTTCTCGGCACACCTTCCTCTAATAATCATCATAGATAATCACGAAAAAGTTAATTCCTCCCTTGTCCCATTGCTCGAATTATTATTGTTTAAAGCTATTAACGTTGGACGTGGTATCGCGTCGACTGATGAAACTCCACAAGGGGAGGAGTATTTTTTTAATTTTTTTCATTTGTTTCTGTTTAATAAATGCATCAGAACCGTCCGAGCATTCATGGCGAGCATTCGAAATATTTTCTGCGTATTAAAAAGTTATTTCGTTCAGTTTCGTTCTAGACAGAAAATCATACCGGAAAAAGTCAGGCTATTAGAAGCAGAAGCTTTAGAATTAATAGATATTTAAAATAAGGACGAGTTGGTGGCTGGAGTTGTGGGATTGTGGGATTGTGAGATCGTTGAGGTTAAACAACGTTGGTTGGGACTCGTCGAAAGATGGGTGACCGCCTAGAGAAAAACGAAATATTTAACACTATTCCTACCGCGGCCGGTCAAATGACCGTTTTCAAAACTTCGATTAGAATTTCCTATGTACAACGTAAATGAATCGGCTTTAACACTTTGACCGCCACACTACAAACCTCAAAGATTCCATAACATCGAAGTAAGTTGTTAAATATAAGTTGTGTAAATATAAGTTGTGCTAAAGACCGGTGAGTTGACCAGTCGCGGTAGGAATAGGTACACGTGAAGTGTCGGTAGGAATAGTGTTAAAATAAAAAGAATAATAATAATAATAATAACAACGACATCAATTGTGATACAATTCTTCTTCAACCTATCCGTAGGTTCAACATTATCTGGTTCAAGTTTCACGCTAATATCACGCTAATAGTTTACACAAAAATGTCACACGATTTTCCAAACTGAACCACTGAGCCGATTGAGAGAGAGAGAGAGAGCCAATCAATCTTTGCAGTCGAGGGCGAATTTTCGGGCAGCGTGTATCTCGATCGAGAGTGGCTTTCGAGGGCATATTCACGCGTTCGTGTTCCCTCGTCGCCGATACGCTCGATGTGCTTCCTCCTCGGCCGGAACTTCCGGTGGCCTCTGTGTCTCTCCGCCGCGAAATAAAAACCGGCTATCTTCCTGTTTTCCCGTTTAGAGTATCGACCGAGCGTTGGACAAGCCGGCAGAGCACTCGGGATATTTACCGGGAGCCGTTTTCCCACCGGGAGCCGTTTTCCCACCGGGATCCAACGACGAGATGGTCCCCACCTCTCTCCCCCCGACGCTCGAACGCTCGATGCATCGATTTTTATGCGCCGCCGATTCCCCTGTTCCGCGCGCGCGATGCAACCGGTCAAAAATCCCCGCACTCCGCCATTTTCTCCGCGGACCCGCTTGCTCGCTCGCGGAATCGTCCCTCGACCCTTATGTCAACGACGGAAATTCGACTTCGGGACAAAAAGATAGCAAATCGCATATTGTAGTACCGCAGTTATTCATGCTAACCTTGCCACGCCTAGATTTATAGTTTATAGGGTAGTTTTTGCGTAGTTTTAGTGGTTTACCTGAACGCTTATCTTTAGGGACCGAGCGTGGGGCCTGAAAGGGTCGTAAACGTGAAAGCGTTTGGGCCATTTGGGGGGTGTTTTATCGGATTGCTTTATCTTTTTCTTTAGCACGTGTAATGTTAGTTCAAATAAATTATTTTAGTTCCCAACCGATCAATAATTCAATCCTACAATATTTGTTCTCGTTTGACACGATAAACTGAGGAAAATGAGTATTTTAATATGTCGACATTTTGAGTGATTTGCAAGTTTTGCGACAATGGTTTCTCTCCACTCTATACAATAGATTCTACTACATTTCTACTTTAGAAGTGTTTATATGTTTAGTCTTAATATTGTATTCGAAAATGTTCATTGTATTGTCTCAATTCCAGTTTATAAGCCACCTGTGTACAGTAATGTTAACATGCACAGCCATGTGCGTGTTTCTAATAATCCCACGTGGGGTTTTATAGCATAATAAAAAAGAAAAAACCTTTTCGTAACATTTTTGTATACTGTCCTGAGCATCGTCCACAACATTCACGTCGTCAGAATTTCTTGGAACGAAAACGTAAATATTATGGACCGCAAACCGGTCAAAATGATAGCACGCTTAACAAGAAACTTGAAATATAGAACAATTCATGCGAACCGTCGACCTATATTTCAGAAAACATATAGAAAAATATCTAACTCGTGTAATATTGATTACTTTTGCTCGAAAAAAATCACGCATGTACCTCAAATACCAGTGCACACGTATGCAAAATCTCAATGCGAAAGGTGCAACAGTTTTCCGGAAAAAAATCTTCAAAGTTCGTGCAAAAATGGCCCCGAAGACGTAACCCTGCGAGGGGACCGAAGCGTTGTGAAAAGTGGGATTTCTGGGAACTGTTGTTGCAAAAGTTTTCTCCGCTATACAAATATTGTACTATTGGAAGATTCTGCATTAAAAAACGCGTCGAAGCGGTGTTACGTAATTTTTTTTATGGGACTCTCGGCTTCGAAGCAAATTTGATGATTCCCGTCGCGTTCGAAGTCGATTTTCTCGTGGAAGGAATGATCGCAAGAAAAAATCTTATAGTACGTTTTCGATGCGTTTTTGCGCAACGAGTCGGACTGAGCTTGTTTCATTAGTCGCTGGGCCTTGCGCCGGGGAAAAATTGAAAATTTAGCGGCCCGTCGGTCGGCTCGTTCGTTTATTTTCCTCGGGCGAATTTCCCGGCGATTTTCCAGCCGGCCTGCGTGCCGGCCAGCTGTTCTTTTCCACGGGGAAGGAAACCCCTGCGAGAAGCAATCCCCTGGTGCTCGTGCCCTCGGAAACGTTCGATCCTCCATCGCGTATGTAGGACGTGCGCACATTAGCAGTTTCCCGGGCAATCACGGGCCGGAAGTTGTCCGCAAAATTATCAGTCCGAAAACCGGATACACAGAGCACAGAGTCTCTCGAACGGCCTCAGACGCCATCGACAACTTCCCGGTGTCTCCAAGACGGAAATCTCTCCGTGCTAATTGAAACTCTTCGCGAGAATTACGATTAAAAGTATTGTCGCCATGTTGGAACATCTATCCTTGTCGAAATTGCCGAAGTTAATTTAGCTTCGGAGTTTCTCCGAGGCCAGAGGCTTTTGCCGCTCGATGCGTTCAATTTTCAAAGCCTGCCGCCATATTGGAGCTTCCCTGAATCGATTTTTTCTTATTAGTGTATCGGTAAACATTTTGAAAACAAATTTTGTTGGGGTAGTCGAAGAATTGCGGAAGCTGCGGTCGCATTACAATTTGTTAAATGATGAATACAGAATTTTTTTATGAAATTGTCGATGTTTAGAGAAACGTTAGACAACTCGATCGAATTTGATTTGAACATTTGTGTCGAAAATAAATAGATCAAGCGCGAAGGAGCTTTTGAACTGAAATAATTAACTATACTCTCTTTGCTTGCAACTGACACAGAAATGTTGCATCTTGCTCAAATATTCACAGTTTAGAAATTATAAACAGTTTGTCTCCGAACAATTCACCAAAAATTATGTGAAACGTCTGGAACTGGTCTTCCGCGCATGATCATCTTCTGTATCTCGTGGCTTCTAGAATTCTCGAAATTTTGAAAAAATTCGTGACCCGAAATTGCTGAGAATTGTGGGCAAAATTAATTACGAGAGGCATTGTTAGGTCGATCGAACCGTACCGGAGAAATCAACCTCGAAAGCAACCATTGATAGCAACAATACAATAGTCCCGCGGCGCCTTCGAAGTGATTATAACGCGGACGCCATTGTGCAAACGCGGATTTTTATTCGCAAACTTGCGGAACACGGATCCGCGAGTTGAAATTAGTTTGCTCTGTTAACAATTTCATGGGAATAAGGGAGAAGTTCGCGGAACGTTGTATTAACGTGAAAAAGGCGAACGGTTAGAACGTCCGTCGGGTTTAATTTTCATTTTTCATCCGCCAAGAATTTCCACTGCAGCGGCCATTTCTACGTCTGATTTTAGTTGATACCGATGTTCCGAGGGCTCCGCGAATAATTAACGACATTGCTATCGATTCCGCAATAAATAGACCGCGTATCTCCATGGAAATTCGTATTTTCGTATGTTAATTTTGCGCTCGCAGCTGGTGGCCATCTTGGATTTTCACAGGAATTTTCACCTCGCCGAAATCGAGCCCGATAAGGCACATCTGTTGCAAAATTTATCGAGTATTCAGAGCTATAGTTCCACTACGAATCATTGTTAATTTGTAATCTGTTAAAGATCTACAGTTCGGTTATTCGGTTACAGTAAATTTTTGTGAAATTGTAGAACTTCGCGCAACAGGCAAAAATAGAAAGATCAATGGCGCAATTTCGGAGAGTGCCGATTCCACAGACTTCCTCAAAAGCAATTTGAAAATTTCTCGAGCACACCTACACACTTTCGAGCAACAACGAGCACTGTAATCGACAAAAGGTTAATCTACACGCGGGAAGCAAGTGGAAAATGTGGAATAAAATTTTTTCGCATCCCCGTTTTCCAGGAAATCCATTTTGAAAATGGGTCGGTTTCAAACTTGATTTTTTTCCGAGAAGGAGACCGGTAGCAGCGAAAAAGAATGGTATTTTATTTTCGCATGAAAGCCAACCCCTTGTCGATCGCACCGCAAGATGAGTGCGCGTGCACTCGACAAACGACAGAAGGAGGACAAATCAAATTTGACCACAGTTTTGTCTTATTTTTCCTTCTTTTTTTTTACGTAGAATCGCCGGCTTTTATCCATGGAATTGAATTCCGATCGCTCGAGAACGACGAAATGCAATACAAATTTGCTGATTTTTTAGGTGCCGATGGAAAAAACGACAGCATTGATAGCGAGACATATACACTGCCGATTCTATTCGTTTATGGTAAAAATGATCGTGCGCAAAACGGTGAAAACATTTCAAGAATTTTGTATCATCTGCGACTCACTAAAATTTGAAGGAAAATAAATAGATATCTATTCAACTAATACACCTTGGAATTAACTTATTATATTGTTACCGACTTAACGAAATTATTGAAAAAAAATGCACATTTATTCAGCTTCTGTTTCTGGCAATTTTTATTTAGGATAAAAATCATGTGCAGAGATCAAATATATTTTTACGCATTTAAATATAACACAAGTAACTGAATTATATTGTTACCGACTTAACGAAATTATTGAATGAAATGCACGTTTATTCAGCTTCTGTTTCTGGCAATTTTCATTTCGCATAAAAATCCGCAGTCCAGCTGAATTGATCGATTCAAGCAAGATGCAAATGTTCTGGCGGTTTTTCGAAAGGTTGATGATTGTTGAAAAAAATGCGCTCCCAATGGGACAATGAGACTCCGCGCTCGGATACCGTGAATTTGCGCAAACTTCCGCAGTCTGGTCGCGAAACAATGTTCGGAGAGCGATGAAACCCGGTTATATAGAGGGCTAACGTGGAAGTCAATATTTACTTCAAGTAGTAACGGCCGGCAATGGTCGGACAAGGATTTTCGAAGTCGATTTCCTCGGAAATTCCACTTGATTCCGCGGCCACGCCCCGTATCAACCGCTACATCGATCTCTCGCTGATAATCCGAGGATATTACTCTGGCAATCATGTGCTTTTCAGCGGCGCTCTACTGCGGATCCGAAAATCCGGAGATCCAAAGAACTATGCAGCCTCTACCTAAATTCCTGAATCGCAGATAGTGTTCCTGATTTCTAAGAAAAAGTCTGAAATAATATTTCTCGAGAATTCTCGAGAATTCTCATGCCTTGGATGATAAATAAAAAAATATATCTTCTGAATCTTTTTGCAGAGATTCTGGATTATGCAGATATTTCATAAGGAACACAACAATCTCGTCTCTTCTTTTAGATATTTCTTCTTTAATAACAAGAGACTCGTTACTCGATTCAGTATTCAGTTCTTCTAAAGTTTTAAATAAGTATTTAAGAGAATTTAAGAATTTATATGTTATTAAATAAATGAGATTCGTAAGGTATTTTTCCTAGATTTAAATTTCTCGAGAAGGAACGCTAATCGTAGAGCTTTTTTAAGAGATCAGTCCCATGCAAAATTTAACTATTTTTCTACCTGGAAATGTTACTTGAATTAACTCTCTCCAAGTAACTTTCGATTTCCGGAGGATCGTTGACATATTCAAACTGTTATAATTTCCTAAAAAACAATCGCACGGCGATAAACTTGCACTCATTTTGAAGCTTGAAACCTCTGCTTCCTCTACTTGTCCTTGACATTTCTCCGAAATTTGTTCGCACTGACGGAAAATCGGGAACGTGCACTTTCTCAATTTTCCTTCCACGGAAGCCCTTCAACGAAAGTTCTTTCTGAATTTTCGTGCGAAAGAATTTCGGAGAAAAATCAACGATGCGATATGAAAGTAGAGGCTTCGATTATGTGTTTAGGGGATGATCTTTTGGAAGATTTGAATGCGACAGGTGGCATTCCGAGGAGGGTTAATTTCATTTGGTCGAAATGTTGCGCAGGAAAACGGCGAAAAAGATTTTCTCTCGGCGAGAGAAAGTTTCTCGGTGAAAAGGTGGTCGAGAAAGCGTTCGCGAGGTCAATAACTGATCGGTTTTTCGGCTGCGAAAACTTCGAACAATGTTTCGCGCGGAGAACGCCGGCCGAGAACGGTTTTGTTCGGAAGCTCCGCTTTCGAAGCTTCAAGGAGAACACCTGTTAACTTGCTAGAGTGGCTCCGCCATTGCTTTTTATTTCCCCGGGCATTCGTTCGGCCGCGATCCTTCTCGCCCCGATAGTGATTTCGTTCGTTCGTCTTCGCAACGAGCGGAAACCCCCGCCGGAAATCGCCGACCTATCTCGAGCGGAAATCCAAACAGCCATTGTACCACCGCCCCTCCACCCTGCCAGAGGAATTTGTGAAAGCCACGAATCCGCACCGGCGAAGAATAAACTCGCATAAATTTCGCTGTTCCGACGATGCACCGCTTTCCGCCGATTTTATCCCGCATTTGAATCCCCCGCTCTCAACGTTCGCGAGCCTCCATTTTTTTTCCGGCGAAATTGGCACGCGGACCCGACGAGACGTTTTATGGCAGCCCCTGAGCAATCCATAGCACTTTCTATGAAACTATAACGGTTCAAGTGTCGACGATCTTTCGGAAATCTTGGACTTCTGCATTTTTCCGAATTTCTTCGGAAGTTTTTAATTTTTCACAAGCAGGAGTTTCCGCTTAAAAATCTGAATTAATTCGGGCACAGGGGTGTTCGACGTCTGCCTAATTTTTTTCGGAATTTTCGCGTACGACTGAATTGAAAAGTAAGCCAAAAACTAATTTTTCGAATTTTATCACATATCTACCCTACCCGTAATTATGATTGTCGGTGATCTTCAGTATAGTAGATGCTTGGACAATATATTCCGTTATTCTGCGTAAACGAATTTTTATAGTTTCGATAATTCAATTGTTGTTCAAGAGCGTTTTGGAGTCCGACTTTGACCCAGCGGTGATGGCTGAGGATTTTTTAAAAGAATCAACTCACCCTCGATAAAAAAATCTATTAATCTCCTTCGGGGATACTGTATAAAGAAGATTTTCAAACTTTCATTTGAAACATCACACTTATTGAGAAACCTATTAATAAACTTCCGTTAGATAAAGCGTTGAGATTTTTCTTAAAAATCAATTTTCACGCGAGTGGAACGTTCTTTTTCTTCGTTCGAGCACTTTCCAAAAATGAAGGGATGCTGAGCGGAAATGTTCAAGGTTGTTTGAAGACGGCTGAAACATCCTGGAGAATGTATTAATGATGGATCGATGGGGAAAGCGTTTGAATGGCGCGCGCAAAAGGGTGACGTTTCGAAAGGGAAGATTTCGAGGGGGTGGAAAATCCTCGCATCCCTTGATGGGCGAACGAGAAGCGCCGAGTCATTCGATGGGTATCGCACAGGTGTTCGATAGCAGGTTAACGAGTCGTCATTAAGAACTCTCCGGCGCTCCCCGGCTATAAACGAGCAAAAACTACCCCCGCAATGGACGCGGAAGACGCAATCGTTTATAACGCTTTAGAGAAAAAAATTTTGCGCTAACAAGGAACCGCGCGCGCGACCCGTGCGATTTTTGTGAAATTCGCGAGGCTGATCCTCGGAAAAAAGCAGCGCTGTCGATTCGAAACTAGTCGATGTGTTAGTGCAAAAGTACTTTTAGGTCTTCGACGCTAAACCTGCCAAAACCGATTCTCGTTGCAAAATGTTTATGGAAACAACAAAGCTGTGTCTATTTAGATTTTGTGTGATTTTAGTTCACCAGGGGCAACTTTACGATTTCATTATTTGCAGAATAACAAATACGAAATCACCTGGCAACGTTTAGAAATAAAATACAAGGAATACAACTTCTGCACTGTATTGCAACATATTTTCGGAGAATGATTCTCTCGGTAAAGGGGTTAATGTTCAGCAAGAAAACTTTGCAACAGCTTCGAAGTTTTTGGTGGGTCGTTTCTGCAGAAAGGGTGCAACAGCTTCCAAGTTTTTAATGCGTTGTTTCTAAAGAATCTTCTTTTTTAATATTTCCTGTGCCCGGGATGATATTTTTTACTCGAAAGCATCTGACACAAAAAGAAATTTTATTGCACCGCAACCGTGGTAGATATTAAAGAAGCGTAGTTCCAACCCACATCTTCGAGCGCTGTTTGCACTTCTACACCCTCCCAACATGGACGGCTGCCGATAAAAAAGGTACGTGCAAAACACTATTTTCGCGAGAACCATCTCTCGTGTAAATTTCATCAAAATCGATATATGACGCTCCTGTGTTTTCCGTGGCAAGATAAATTCGCCACCTACCCAGAATTTTAATATGTTAACCCTTTGCACTCGAAGCCATTTTAACTCCAAAACGAAACGTTTCTTCCGACCTGATATTTCCCTTCTATATATTTCTTTTTTAATGTCGTACATACGAAAATGGTGCAGTTTACTCGTGCAATACTGAAGTGTTTAGTAATTTATTAAATACAAACAAATTTGACCCTTTGCAGTCGAAGCCATTTTAACTCCAAAACGAAACATTTCTTCCGACCTGATATTTCCCTTCTATATATTTTCTTTTTCATGTTGTACATACGAAAATGGTGCAATGTACTCGTACAGTACCGAAATGTTCAGTAATTTATTAAATACAAACAAATTTAATAATGTAAAAAATAAAGGTTAATATTAATATTGAGTGCAGCAATTTCTAATGTTGCACAGTTCGACCAGCACATTCCCGCAACAATAAACACTTTTTACGTAGCGCAGACCTAACAATCTTTCCTAACAATCTTTTCCAAAAGTTCTAGAATTCCATCAGCAGATTCCTCCGAGAATAAAAATTGTCCGGAGCTCTTCGAATCCTAAAACTTCTCGCCGCAAGTTCTGCGGTTCCATTATCAGCCTCCCCACCACTCAAAAATTTGTTGCAGCTGCTACGAATCGTTCAAGGTCGATCTTCAGCACAGGCTGCACAGTTAGGGCGCAGTAGCCGATCCCAAGCATAAACTTCCCGGCGTTTCTCCTGCCGTTCGTTGATTAAAGGGTATTACTTACTCGGCAGTGGTGTAGAACCTGGACAAGTCGACCCGTTTTCTTTGAACGGACCGAGAATCGGCAAAGTGGTGTGTTCCTCTGTTTCTCCGCCACGTTTCCCCGACCTCTGCCCTCCCCCCCCCTGGCCCTTCACCTTTTCTCCGTTCGAGTTGCCAGCGGATTCAACTTTCCACGATATGGTCCAGCACCTTCCTTTCTATCTCTTGCTTTCGGAACACCTCTCTCTCCGATATCGCGTTCCCACCGTTCACCCTCTTTCTCAGAATCTTTCTCTCTACTATAGACCATGCTCCTGCCTTCCCTTTTTCTGCCTTTCTGTACTTTTCACTGGCTCCTGTTTCTCCATCTTTCCTCTTTATTTCTCTCTCTCTCTCTCTCTCTCTCTCTTTTCTATTGGTTCCTATTTTACTATCTATCGTCCCCTCTTTTCAGGCTGGAAGCATTTTCCATATTCAAGATTTTGTCAAAACTTTCTGTAAGTTGGTAATTCGGGGTTTTCAGGGTCGCTGATAATTAAACAGCGGCACTTTGTGCAGAATGAAAATTTTCTACCTGAATTTCGGCACACTGGAGCGAGAATAGAAATTGATCTTCTCTCTTAACCCATCAGCGCCCATTGTACTCGCTCGAGTACAGGATAACAAGATTATATTTGTTTGCTTCTAGCGCCATCGAAGATTGACTAGATGTTTTGTCCATCGTTTGCTAAAATTTAAAAAAAATTCTTGGGCGTTAATGGGTTAACACTGGAACTACCGGACCAGTCAAAACGCCTGGTTCCTAATTTTTTCTTTCCAAATTACGGAAATTGTGAAAATGTTTTCACCGGAAATGCTTTAACGAACCTCTTCGTTCGAGCACATATTACAATAAAGGTTGTACGACGTCTGAATGGCTTGTCACTGTCACAAAGCAATATACGTCGGTCGCATTTATTGCTCGGTAGTTCTAGCGTTAATACGTTTGATAGGTTGTAAATAATATATTTAAATCGCTCTAATGGCTGAATGAAAACACCAGAGTTGCGACGAGTGCGCTGGTTCGCATCTTTCTCTCTTCCCGAACGTTCACTTTCTGTCTCTCTCCATCTCTTTCTCTCTTTCTCTCTCTTTCCCCGTCTTTTCTCTCCGTCTCTCTCGCTCCAACCACCCTCGTTTTCGCTTTTAGCCGAGCCCGCACCCCTCGGCCACCACCGCCCGTTCGAACCACCCCCGACGACCTCTTGAAAACTCGCTACACGCGCAACACTTTACCAAATGAGTTCTAATTCATGCCACGTTCCTTGCCTCGTCGCCCGCTCCTCCCCCGAGCAGCCCGCCCTCCCCTACCCTCTGCTACCCCCGGCAGCTCAACTAGAAAGCCACCCTCCACTCGACTTCCCGTTTCTTCCAGCACACCTAGAAGGCGCCGCTGTTGTTCATTTAGCGGCCGAACACCGACCGAGCGGGTCGCGTCGCGCGACTTTCGCTACTCGGGACACCGGATTATACACCCACGCGTCAGCTGATCGTAATCTAGATCCGGCCCAACCTACCTACCCCCAACCTACCTACCCCCAACTACCTCCCCTCCGATTTCGATGATTTTCGCATAGGTGTTGTGAAATCGATGAATTTCAAGCAACTTTTTCCTTCTTACGACATCTTCAGTCTTCTAAAGTCTTCTTCGACTGTTTCGGGCCCTCTCAGATCGTCTTCAATCGTTTTCAACCACTTTGGGCCTGCTGGGGCCTTTCTAGGACTTGTCACAATTTCTCAAAAGTTTTTAGACTTCCTTTTTAGACTTTCTTGCAGCATCTTGGACCTCCTCGAATTGTCCTCAAATCTTTTGGGCCTCCTCAGACCGTCTTTGACCGTTTTGAACCACTTTGGGCCTGCTTGGACCTGTCTGGGACTTGTCACAATTTCTCAAAAGTTTTTAGACCTCCTTTTTAGACTTTCTTGCAGCATCTTAGACCTCCTTAAATTGGCCTCCAGTCTTTTGGACTTCCTCAGACCGTCTTTGATCGTTTTGAACCTCTTTGGGCCTGCTGGGGCCTTTCTAGGACTTGTCACAATTTCTCAAAAGTTTTTAGACCTCCTTTTTAGACTTTCTTGCAGCATCTTAGACCTCCTTGAATTGTCCTCAAATCTTTTGGGCCTCCTCAGACCGTCTTTCATTGTTTTGAACCACTTTGGGCCTGCTCAGGCCTTTCAGGGACTTTTCAAAATTCTTTTTAGACTTTCTTGCAGCACTCTAGACCTCCTTAAGTCTTCCTCGAATTTTTCGTGCCTTCTCAGACCTTCCTTGATTGTTTTAAACCACTTTGGGCCTGCTCAGGCCTTTCGGGGACTTGTCAAAATTTCTCGAAATTTTTTAGGCCTTCTCCAACTTTCTCGCAGCATCCTAAACCTTCTTAAATCCTCCTACTCGTTCTTTTGGACCTTCTCAGACCTTCCTTGGTCGTTTTGAACCACTTTGGGCCTGCTCAGGCCTTTCAGGGACTTATGAAACTGTCTCGAAATTTTCTAGACTCGAATCTTTTGGACCTTCTTAGACTTTCCGTCGCTCTATTGGACCTTGATCTCTGCTGCAGAATTTTGTCGGACCTTTTTCGGACCGTCGGGGTCCATTTCGTAAGAGGTGTTTTTTTTTTAACAACAAAAGTATTGTTAAAATATTGTTACACTGAACCGTCCCGTGTCTGAGGGGATAGCATAGTATCGTGCCTTCGCGTGGTTCGTCACCTTGCACCCTAACGGTGCTCGAACCCTCGTGGATTCGGAGATAGGGGTTGATCCGTGGCTGTGATGGACTAATGTGATTGTATTCTGATTGTTGCCTGCCGTTTAGGGGGTGGCAAGCTCTTCTTGTGATCCGCGGTGATTTGTGATAGTTGCTTCGAGATTTGCTGGAGGATTTAGTGAA
This sequence comes from Halictus ligatus, assembly GCA_028454255.1. Classification (NCBI taxonomy): domain Eukaryota; kingdom Metazoa; phylum Arthropoda; class Insecta; order Hymenoptera; family Halictidae; genus Halictus; species Halictus ligatus. Next base: position 14,557,544 of record CM052134.1, read on the forward strand.
GTTGTTTTATGACCTTCGGTGTCTTCTTTTTCGGGGACACGGTGAACTACGGATTTTACGCACTGGTGGCATAAATGTTGTTACATTACTTATCGACTTTTTAGGATGATTAGAAGAGAATCGACTTGGACAATTTTCATTTTGCACGAAGATCCGTAGCCTATCTTATTCGTTATATATAATTAGTTTACAGCTTTCTGTACAAACCAAGGTAACCCTACAGCTTCTCCAGTTAGCTCGATCTGCTCGGCAAACAACCCGAATGTCCACAATAATAATCACGTTCTTCGGGGTCGCGGATATCGTTTGCAGCAACTGGAAACTCTCAGCAAACAGCCCTAATGTCTTCCTCAGTGTCTTCTTCTTCGGCCTGTAACCGTCGTTTATCTCTTCTTGAACGAAACGCTCTCTTTGCGCCAGGACTATAGATTCGCCATTTAGCGGGCTCTTTCCAGCAAACTGCCCTAATGTCTAGTATCTTCTCTTCAGGATTCGGAGAAGTCGATTCTCCCCCGCGGGCCAGCTTAATGGCCTCTTAATATCCTCTCTTTCGGATTCCGGATTCTTATTTATCGGCGGTACCGCGCAAGGTGAACGAAATCTTCCCTCCGTGATAGATCCTCCCGATCTACTTCTAGCCTAATGTCTTCTTTCTCGGATATACCCTGCCGGTCGTTTATCGCAATCCGAACTAGAAAATCCTCCCTTTATGCTAGACCTGCGGCCCCGCTTCGATCCCCTCCACGATCTCTGTAAACCTGGAAAGGTATTCTTCATCCTCTTCTTCTGTCCAACCACTTCTCCCGAGCCCTAGCTAACGTTCCCAAGAATTACTTTCTTTCTTTCTTTCTTTCCCTCGTCGCCTAACTTCGCTTTCAAAATCTACTTTGTACTTCGTGGGAGTCGGCAGCGAGATCGCTACAACTGAATCATTCGAGGCATACTTGTTTCTTTTTCTCTTTTAACACGTTTTGTGATTTCTTTTCTTCTTTCTTACTTCGATACTCACTTTCGACACACGCATTGTTCTTTTTTCGAATTCGATTACAATGTTTGCGTTCCTAAGCTGCGTTACTGATCCTTCAGTAACGTAACGTCGTCCATTTTACTTGGCCTTCGAAGGATGTTAGGGGAACAGACACTGGAGGAACATCGTTCGGACTAATCTTGCTATCTTCTTATTTCAATTACTGTGAAACGTTACACTCCTCAGCGTCCGAGGCCTATGCGTGGACCCTCATACCCCGCGGTAGTGGGGATCGTTCCGCGACGTTTATCGTCCTGGCCTTCGCGACATATGTAGAGAAAACACTGTAAACCAACTTTTCAGACTACTAGCACAATCTTCTACACGATTTGATTAACGGGTAGCGGATTTTAGGCATTTGTGACAAAACTGAGTAGGCATTTAAAACAGTAAAAATATTAGAAAAATTAAAAAATACTGTTATAAATGTTGTAGACGATCTTGTCACCGGACAGAGGATTTTATGCATTTCTGACAAAACTGAGTAGGCATTGAAAACAGTAAATATATTAGAAAAATATAAAAATACTGTTATAAATCTTGTAGATGATATACTGGTTACTGTTTTTATAAAAGATTTTGTTACCGGACAACTGATTTTATGCATTTATGACAAATCTGAGTAGGCATTTAAAACAGTAAAAATATTAGAAAAATTAAAAAATACTGTTATAAATGTTGTAGACGATCTTGTCACCGGACAGAGGATTTTATACATTTATGACAAAACTGAGTAGGTATTTAACCAGTAAAAATATTAGAAAAATTGAAAAATACTGTTATAAATCTTGCAGACGATGTACTAGTTAATCTTGCAGACGATCTTATCACGGTACAGCGGATTATACGCATTTATGACAAAACTGAGTAGGTATTTAACCAGTAAAAAAAATACTAGAAATATTAGATAAATTCATAGATGAATTCCATATTAGAAAAATTGAAAAATACTGTTATATTATTGTCAACCTATTGAACGTGTTGAGAAAGAGAACAAATAAAAATTCTATTTCACTCCAGTTGGTCGTACATCTGTTGGAGATATTTTATATTATTTTTACTTTGCACAGAGGATCCGCTGTGTATTTGTCACTGTTTCCGAACCTGTCCGCTAGATCCACGTGGGTCCAATGAATCCTGGCGGTTCAATAAATCCCGGTGGTCCAACAGATCATCTCGAATCGAACCAGGTCGTCCCGTTCAACTCAGAAATCCTAATCTCCGTGTTTGCGGATCTATTGTAAACCGACGCTGTCACTGTGCAATTTCGCGGGCCGATTTCTGAAAGTTCGAGTGGCCGAGCGAAGCGGAGCGGGGCGGAGCGGAGCGGAGCAAAGTCTGAACAGGTGTCCGAAGAAGCGGGGCCAGGTTCGAGCGGCCGGTAACGGGCATAACGAGCGCGAAAACGACTCTAATTGGCGGCGTCTCGGCGGGCGGGCTGCGCAATGTCAACCTCTCGATCGACTGAACCCGATTCTGCAATCTCTCTCCTCTCCGGGCCGATCGATAGCCCGCGATTCCGTCTCGCTACCGCCTGGTTATTTCAATCCCGTGATGTCTAGCGAAAGCTAGAAAGAGAGGCGGCGAGAATCAGAGAGAGAGAGAGAGAGGGAGAGAGAGAGATAGAAGAGAGGAATCTTTTTCTTTTTTTTTTCAAGCGACACTCGACTTCGAAATATTCTCGTCGCGGATCAGGAGCTCTTCATTTTCACAAATAACCTTCCGAGACGACGCTGGAGCACCGGTTTTAGCGCACCGTTCCCGCTTTGACAAACGACAGCCCAGAGCCGATGTTTTAAATAGACTTTCGCTCTCCGACGCGAGAACGCCGCCGTCGAGACGCTCGAGAGCGTCCTCGAACACGTAATTTTGCGAATCGTTTACCTTCGCCTCGCAGCTTTTCACAGCTCACTCTCCCTCTCTCACTCTCTCTCTCTCTGTCTTTTGCTTCTCTCTCCCTTCTTCCTCGACAAACTGCCCTCGTCCGAGGCAAGAAGCACTGTGTCTTTCAGGAAAACCGTGGAGACGCGAGGAAAGGTTCAAGATCAAACAACGAGTCTTCTAAACGATCCTCGAACACGCTGCAGCGGCTAGCCGGCCGCCGGAAGAGAAATCTTCGGCGCACCACCACCGAGAACGATTTACGGTTCGCATAAGCATAAGACGCTGTATGTACGTGCGTAGACGGAAAAGATCGTTCGACTTTTCTCACGTCTATCACTCCTGCTCGGTTACCTAAAACTTTTGCTAGGTAGTTCCTTTTAATTGTGAGGTGTTTTGAATGGTAAAGGAATGGTACAACTTTGTCGATAACAATAACTTGTGTTTTAATTACGATGACGCGTACAAAGATGTGAATAGTTAGATACAAGCTGAAGACTGACTGAGGACTGATTGAAGACTGAGCGAAGACTTACTGAAGACTGAAGACTCGCACGCAGAAACGGGTATTTAAGAGATGTGAAATTGGTGGTGGAAGTGGTAAAAATGGTGGAGGGATTTCTCGCACAGCATAAGACGCTATCTGCGAGAAAACGTCTCTAACGATTCTGGCCAGTTAGCGGACGGATGTGTCCTTCGTAGTTCCCAACGACGAACTCAATAGCGCAAGTGGACGCCATGGATTGTGGGTAGTCGAAGGGTCTTCAGCTTAGAGTGTCCCAGCGACTGGTGCAATTTTTGGAACCGTCCTTTTCCGATTTCAGTCGAATTTTTCAACTGTT